>JARQST010000164.1:166040-247037 GCA_030142225.1 Pachycephus smyrnensis
TGATATTCAGGTAAGGGTGGACTTAGGTATTAGCATAATTTTTATAGTCACGGTATAATAAATTACGTCATTGGATTGTTTCTGATTGACAAGTTACACATTTGTTTTTGTTGTATGTATGTGATACGAATAATTATGTTTTTGTCGTATGAAAAAAGAGAACAGACGAATTTAATGTATGAATTTTTGTTATTGCGATTTTCGCGGTTTTATTTTTAAAATAAAATAACGGTTTACCATGAGAGCTATCCGTGTGGCCGTCGGTAAATACTTTTACAGCATCCAAAATGTGGATGATGAGAATGCCTACGTTTCCATCTGTCCGTAAATCCGGAATTTTTGGGAGGACTAACTAATCATGTGCAACATTTGAGAAGAAACATTTTGTACTCTTCTCAAATGTTGGACATGATTGATTAATCCTACTTATATCCTGCACGATGGAAACGTAATAAATGATGCGCCGTTGCTGAAGATAACGTAGTAAACTGTACTAGGAAAATACCATAAAGCCTGCATCACATTGGAGCATTGATAAAAGATAAATGATGGGGATAAATTATGTGCATATTTAGATTTATAATTATACGGCTAAATACACAGAGCCGTGAATTCTTGGTCTGTAAGTTTTTCCATGTAAGTAGTAAAAAAAAAAGAAAAAGGAGAAAGTAAACATAAATGTAGTAGACATAATAAAAAGACTAGAGTTTACTTTTAAAAAGTAGAAGGCTATACAAATTCAATACTTTTTGCAAAAAGTTCATAAAAAAATAATGCCACTCGTATCCTTATTACATTTGACGTTAGTCATTAAACAATTCCAATACTCAATCTGGCGCAGATTCATATCAAATTAATTGCCAATATTATGTAATTCTATTAATCGATATACCCCTATCATTCTCTCAATACAATCAATACAGACATATTCCCTTGTAAATAAACAAAATCCAGCGTCCATCATTCACACCCATCCAATTGACGATTCGTTATTCAACAACCAGCTGCCAACAAAACAACCCTACAATAAGACTTGTTTAACTCGTATAAAAATAAATTTATAAAATGGCTATACTATTTACCATGCAACAAATCCCATGACAAAACTGTACAAGTCTCGCTTCCAGCTGTAATATATTACATGGGTCAAACCTGACAAGTCTCAATAATGTGCAAGGCCCATAAAGCCTAAGTCTGGAACTTGCCTTTCATGAAAACAATGCAAGTCCAAGTCCTATAGTACCTACCTGGATAGCTGATGCGATGTTGAGCTCATTGCTCATTTGCTTAGGTAGTTCGTCTACCTGGCTGCCAAGGGGTAGATGATGATGATGATGGTCGTAGTGGTGGTAGTGGTGGTTATGGTGGTGGTGGTGGTGGTGGCCGGATGCAAGTCCCGAGACTCCAAGTAGCACCGAAGCTGCGAGTTCGGTTTAGTTTGCTCGCGGCGTTTACACGGCGCGGCTCCCTTTCGTTCGCGAGTTTTCAGCACCGAATATTTTTGTTGTCATTTCGATTCTCTTTCTTGTATACTCGTTGCTTTTTATCGACCATTACCGTTGTCAAAAATGCGTGAACGAATTTCCTTCAGGCATGAGATTCCTCTAGGAAGAACACGTAGGATGTTATTATTGTGAACCGGCTTTTTTGTTTGTTTATCTCGAGTGAACGACAAGATACAATAATTGTTTGATCTCTAGGACACAGTTGTGAATGTATTATTAGTAACAACACAGATACGCTTGATGTGTTTGTTTAATTCTTTCGGACTGATAACTCCGTGTTACCTTGTCTCGTGTTACGTGGGTACACGTGTTTGTACGTTGCGACGATTTCGAGGGGACTTTTCAAACGGTGCTTAGTATGCAGTGTTTTCTTTATATTGTTTACCAAGTGTTTGAACGATTGTGAAGACGACAAATTATTTAGTACTGTTATTGTACTTTGACAAGTTAATTTAATAAGAATCGCTAGACATACTCGTACGCAAAAATTGTATTGACAAAAATCGTTGTCAACGAAGACAAAGGTTTCGTGTTTAATCGCAGTGAGAGAAAATTAAAAAGAAAACTAAAAGTGCCTTGATTGAGGAATTCCTGTACAAAAGCATAAACAAACCGAATGAAATTGCTATAAGTTTTCCATGGTGTTCGGTATAAGAACAAAAAAAAGTATCCAAGGATTTGTCAACAGTGCAAAATGACACAAAACGGTTCGTTGTTGCGAACCTTCTAATCCACACATGATTTCCAGCATGAACATCGTACGGTGAATTAGTGCAGTGTATCAATGAGTGACAGTGAATAGAAGATCATGGCATCAAGACGTCTTCATAAGGGCGTCGGGACGCTCTCCCTTCTGCTGATTTGTCTCCTATGGAAATGCAACAGTCCAGTCCTCGCAGGTCGGGGATTTAAACACGGCTTGAAACACGGTACATAACCTAAGTTTGTTTAAACCTCTTCTTTTTATTCCTTCTCTTTCTCCTTCTATTTTTTTCATTCCCTTCGTCACCGGTACTTTTTCTCTTTGGCTCCATATCGAAGGTCCAACAACGTTCAGATTTCCATGTCAGATTAAGGCGTCCGGTTTCGAACTAACTAGATATCCAGTCTCGTCCTGGACAGTGTATTTTTATTTAAGAAAGGACATTCTCCTTTATGACCAATCACTAAATCGACAGGAATTTCATTGAATAAATTTCTCTTGGATTCTATACCATCTTTCTATATATGGCAGTCAAACTGTCATTTCTTTGGCTAAGTGTTAAGGTCTCTCTCTTGGTAATATCGAGCCAGTGACATCCGTCCCAGGGCGACTCGTTCACACTTTATATTTAGCGGCAACCAAGGCGGATGCATCCTTCTCATCGTAGAATGACTCTGACTGTGAACGACTTGTCTTTTGAAAAGTAGCGCCTTTACGAAAACACACGATTTAACGTTATCCACCGAAGAATCATCTTCACTCAAAAAAGATCAGTATACGGTTTCTATCTAAATTACTATGTCGTAGGACGCTTCAAGAATAATTATAAAAAACGAAAAAAAAAATGATTTGACTCAACTGCAGAATCCGACTCCCTCTCGCAGTGAACTATGGATTGTATAGGGTTTTTTTAATGGGTCGTATTTAAAGGGAGTCGTATTCTGCAGTTTTACCAATGATTTATATAAAAACATTGTTTTCTAAAAATCTGATAAATTTCTTTAAATATAACCGACAGTTTTCTCTTGTAGAATTTACTCATCTTCGCAACGAAATGTTCCAGAATCATCCCTCCTTTGTCTCATCCGTTTCCGGTGAATTTGCTCCTTGTTCCTCTGCCGCAAGAAAAAAGCAAGAAGTGCGGCACATCAAACGTGTTTACTAAAATTTTATTTAACTTAAAAAACGTGCACCAATAGGGAATGAATGTATTTTACCCAACTGGTCCATAAGACTTCCAGCTGTACAAGATATGGAATTCACCTTCCGACGGCTCATCAGTCGAACCCGTTTACGAGGCAATTAACGAACCGTTTAACCATTAAACTTTTTAACACCGCGAATTAACCCCATGAATAGCCCCATGCAATTCCCAAGTGTCCCTACAGTAGCCCCCGTAGCTCGGACACGTGTTATACGCCGCTCACTTATCCGACAAAGTGATAAATAAGCTTAGCGCCTGGATAATTAACGTGCCTGATCCTGCGTGGGCGGATTGGATGAATCCCGATACTTACATAATCCAACAAACGATCACCATTATACAGTAATCCAGAAAAAACAAATTATGCTTCTCATTATAAATAAAAAATTAATCCCGTGATAAATAGTAAAATAAACAATATTTTCACTAAATAATCAACGTACAGTCAAAATCCAAAGTAAAATATTTTTCTCTATTTATTTTTCCTACCGAAATTTATATTATTTAAAATGTTTATGATTTTCATTTTATTAACTCCGTACCCCCGTAGAGTGACTCGCGTGCTGACTATACCATATGGATATATATACATATATATTCGTGGACAGCACTCTGCCGATTAATACCCAAGGCACGTACGCGTAGCGCGTTACTTTGCATGCAACCACGGTGGCATTTAAATAAGAGCAATGAAAACGGTCGCGGAACGCGAATGAGATTATTTCGCGTGGAGTCGAAGGGTGTCCGGTGGCATAAGGAATAATAAAAAGTATCGCATTAATGATATTAAGTGTAACAAGTATCATACAGATTGAAACAGTAGTGGCACTATGCTGAAATGCATCTTATATATGCTAGAATTATTAGAGCCTATCATTAGGCGAGTATTGCCATTAGAATTCCAAGAAAGATCATCTCCTCAATGCATTATTAATTAATCTCAATGACTTTCCTATCCGAGAGACCATAAATGAAATAAATCAATAATTAATCCACGGCAATAAGCGCTTATCACGGTACTTGAGATTACCAAAAACCTATAAAAATATCAAGAGTTAAAATTTCATGAAAGTAGGTAAAAATGTTAATTTATTAAATACACGAAATACTAGCAATTTACACACACGCGATTGATATATGCTTATTAATTAAATTCATACCAATTAAAAGACCGCCTCCCGTCACACGACGTCGCTTTAGCGATCAATTAATCATCCAGCCTCCTTTCTTTGGCCTCCATGCCGAAAAACCACCAAACGAAAATATTGTTCCGGGAAACGTCTTGGGCGCACGCACCCGCACCTTACTTACTCTCAGCCATTGGAGAGGGACAATCCATCACTATTAACGTGCCGCCTAGTCAAGCCCAGACTGGCAGACAAGCATATAGAGATGCGGCTGGTATTATAGGTTGGCAGTATAGACTAAGAGAGAGACAGATTATCGGGGATCGAAACGAGTGGAAGAGAGACGGAACGGTCGTTCGTTCTACGCCTACGTTTTGAGTAAATGAATGAGCGTCCCCACCAATTATACGCCTGCGCGTATTGCCTAGTAGTAAAACGTGCCGAGAGGCTTAGTATATATGTATTGTATAATATATATATATTATAGTGTACATAAGAAATGAGCAAGAGAGAGGAACGGCTGTTCTATTTTGAACGAACCTTCAAGGAATCGATCATTCACTCCGCTCCTTCAGTATATCGCTGATTAATCTAGTATGGATAACTCATCGTTTGTTACACCATTTTGTTTCTTTAAGACTAATCAGTCTTGTTTTATTGTCACGCTGTTTGTTCTTTATCGGACCTTTTAGCGTAGTACATGGAAATGATTTTTTGTTTTGATTTGTTTGGATTTGAGTTCGTTTGTTTGTTTGTTTTTGAAATGGTCTTTTTATGTTTTGTTGGTGATTATGGAGTAATATGGGGATACTGGGTCGTGATCGTTCTTCGTTGAAATCGCTCTTGCTATTGTTTGGTTGTATCTTTGGTATGTAGGTAGATACTTACCCTTTCTGTGAGAGAGCGAATTGTGCATCGCCACGGGGTGCCTTTATGTTCATTCATGCTCGACTTTCTTGCACGGCCGTTTTATTCCTCTGTGACGTGTGCTTCGACCATTTAATAATAGTCACCTATGCGGACAGTTTCTTATGTGTCTTTATACGCTTGAATGAAATGGTCTTGTTGTGCAGCAGGGGTATGGGACCGTAGGTGAAATTACGTATAAGGCCCATTAGTAATTTTTTTCAAATAACAAACAGCACGATCATTTCAAAATCTGTTCAATTTCCTGGAACAATTTCTCATTTGATTTTGTCAGAAAATTTATGTAGTAGAGATAGTGGTTCGATAGTTGCATTAGAATATTGGGCCTTAGTTACGTGACGCAAAAACAAAAACTTGTTAAAAACGAAAGGCACTGTACGAAAGTCAGAGGATAAAAAAGTCCTGGGTGCGCGTAACCCTCGTAAAATAATGTAACGTTATTTTTACATCGAATTTAAATGGGCCTGGTCGGTTATTTCGCGCGAATTTTATAGGCCCTCCGCGAATGGGCCTTACGGCAACCCGTACGCGCTTGCGATTCTCTTCCTGAAATAAAAGTCGCTATTGGTGTTTTACACCCTGCTTTTCAGACGTATAGGCGTCGTAAGGCCCCGCGGCGGGGCCTTGCGCATAATCTTTACGATCGGCGCGCGCGTGCAAGACTTCCGCCACATTTGGGACCTTTTACGATCCTAAAATCGTAGCCCGAAATGCGTCTTCCATACGTGAGGCCCCGCGGCACAACACAAACCTCGGGGCCTGGTCTTGCAGTTTTTTTTAAAACCTCTCTGTCTCGCTCTTATCTCATTGCCACGCTTCCACTCAGGCCCATTTATACTCTCTGCACTTCACAGACCCTGTCTACCTATATTTTTCTCCTTAGGTTGCCGACACTGGAGACTTTTTTTATTATTCAACAGGCATTAGCCGCGTACGCGACGCCTCTCTAACATCCTTCGGGATTTATCGTCACGATTCGGGCCAGCTCGGCTATTAACAACGCGTAATCCCTGTTTACAGGGACGCATTATATACGACGACAGGGCCTTACGTTGGATAACTCGTGCAAAGTAGTACCACTGTAACATTTAAGTCTAAGCGATCTTACAACTTTGTCGTGAACCCGAATGAATTTACTACCAACCCCACGGCATTTCAGTCAATTCACCCTTACTTTTTATCCCCTCTATTATTCACTAATCTCATCTTATAACTTCGTTTTGTCACGTATTGATATCCGATAATCCATCCTTTAGCAGATGCCACTCCATGCCCTATTGACTTGCTATATGTATAGTATCTCCAGGTACTTGTACGCAGTACATTGAAAATTTAAATATATATATATAAAATGTACTCAGGTACTTCATAGCTTGTAAAGTTGGTATTTACGTTCCGAGCATGAAAAGGAGAAGCCATGGGGATATTTTTACGGATGTCTGCACTCTGGAGCACAACGTTTCATGATATATAGGTATATACCTATATTCACTCTCGTACGTACATATATACCTGGGCGAGTATATATGGTATATATATGCGTCTATAATGGCAGTCGCTTTGCTCTCTTTCGCAGCCGTTAAGCTTCCAGTCTGGAACGTGTCGGATTCCACTTGGCAATCCCCACGTTTTTCCACAGGGAGTACCACCCTGACAAATCTCTCGAGGGTTACTCATTATCGAGCAGTTATGTATTTGAAAAGGCGTAACGAGGTTTCCACTCGAGGGAGTCAATGAGGGAATTAAAAAATGACAAATAAAAATCCCTTAAAGGAAAATCATACAATATGGTTGTTCGTACGCAGTTATAATTTAAGGTTATGTAAAATTTGAAAATTTATTGCGACGTTTTTTTTGTTTTTTTCATCATACTCAAAGATCCTACCCGACGACGTAGCGATCGTATATTCCCATAACAGTTGCTTTGGGCCAGGATGATGCCTTGCGCCGCTTTCTAGTCTCAAAGCACTGCTGCGTCGCGTACGCAGTATACAAGAAGAAGGAACGTTAAGGCGGAATAGTAATACGCGTGATTCATACCGGGCACGTTGCGCCGGTCTCCACGTTGGAGAAAGAGAGACCGAGATAGAACCACGAGGTACGCGATGACTCTGTCGCATTTAAGCCAGTGAGCTCCTCGTAATGCCGACGGGGATGGTTACGGGTTTAGTGGCTATTTATACAGTGCCACAACGCGGCCATGCACCATTTCTTATTCTATGCCTATCTCTACCTTGCTTGCTTGCACTCGCCGATGCACTCTTGCAACTCCGTGCATTTTTTGAGGAATTTTTACCTAACTCCAGGTAGGTAAATAGACGTGTCTATAGGCTGCTGATTTGTATCGGAATCGTGACGTCAGTCGTTCAGTGACTTTTTTTGGGGAATTGGCAACAAAAAAATTATTTATTTCATTCATAATTCTTGCTGAACTCTAACTGCACTCTGGTGGATTTTTACTCTATCCTGTCTATGGGAATTGGAAAAAAAAATTATTAACCCTGTACTTTTATATTCTTACCCTTAGTCGTATCATTTGTTACAGTTGTTATACGTGGGAATCGAGGCCACTGTATTTTTTTGGAAATTGAAAACTTCTTTTTCTAATGGGCTTTTCATTAGTGATTAGGATTTTTAGTGATTGTCAAAATTTCATTGAGCTTTGACAGCTGTAGCTATAGGTGCCACGTGCCTATGGCATTCCTTATGGGAAATGCTGTCTTGTCTTGTTATTTCTGTTTAACGTTTTGGGTGGATTTTCACGTGAGACACGTCTGTCTTAACTTGTTTAGACGATGTTAGTTCCCTTTGCTTAGGAATGAGTTCGAGAGGGGGAGAGGGATGGTAGGTTACCTTGACAACGATAAACCCGGAAGTGCACGGCTTCTTTCTACGCTTCGAGTGTCATTCAGTCGCGCTATGAGAACACTGCAATTAGACCAGACGAGATATTCTTTTAAAAATCAGACTTTCTACCTTCACTTGGGCTTTTATCGAACAGCTCATTTACTAGGCAAAGCTACGTGTCGTTGCCTAGAATTAGAAATGGTTGACTTATGGGAATGATAACTGGTCTCTTGCATCTATACTTTTTTTTTCATCACGATCTCCTGGGCTTTCGTATCGATCAACGTAATGTCATTAAGATTCTGCACAGCGATGAAGGAGTTTCAAGTCCTTGTTATTACTGCTGCTGCTGCTGCTGTTCTATTTATAAAGGCGAGTGTTCATCGTCCGGTTCCTACGTGGATCCTTCATTGCCAAGGGTTACCTTCCATTTCCGGTCGATATACAGTAGCGCACTCTTTTGATCATTATCATCATCATCATCGCGATAGCCCATCAGTTACAATTCAATTCGTTCACAAGCTGCGACTCGATCCTCCAGCGGTTCAAGATATTAATTTACAAGCAAGGCGACTTTCCACGAAGAGATTAGTTGTACGCGAAATCTAGCTCGGGCGACTTAAACTAGCTACTATATATACTAGTAGACGCTGTGAATGCTAAAAGAAAAAAATTGTCATCTCCCAAGAAGACAGCTCAAACCTCATTTCCACGAAACGATCAGTATTCCGGCAAAGCAACCATGCACTCTATAAGACTCGTCTAATCGCTCCATGCAAGTCGTCGGGATAACGATCTTCATGTCGTCCAGCATCTCCTGGCGTCTGAAGTACGAATTATCTCGTCGTATTAATCCAAAATTACACGTCGCGCACGTAGGAGAGACTGTCGCCGCGACGATCACGATACTCCTGCTGGTAATTCTCTTTCTCGCATTATGCAAATCCGCCTTGTCGTCTTGCCGACTCCTTACGGCCGTTTATGGAAACTTGGGTTTGGCACTACAGCGAATAAATATATAAGCCGTGCGAATATATACAAGATGGTCGATTTTCATTTGGT
Source organism: Pachycephus smyrnensis (assembly GCA_030142225.1). Classification (NCBI taxonomy): domain Eukaryota; kingdom Metazoa; phylum Arthropoda; class Insecta; order Hymenoptera; family Cephidae; genus Pachycephus; species Pachycephus smyrnensis. The sequence continues at coordinate 175,416 of JARQST010000164.1, forward strand.
TTTATCTGATGTCTCCACCACCCCCCTTGTTCCTTCCTCCGCACCCTCTTCTCTCTCTCTCTCTCTCTCCATATCGAGTGTCGCGCGAACGAAATAAAGGCGCGGTCTCAACAATGCCTCGATATTCCTTAATGTAAACGTTGAAGAAAAACGCTATGTAATCCTGTCAAAGGCGACGCTTCTGGGTTTAAACCCGTCCGCATACGTTTGAATGATCGTCCACGCGTTCATAAATGAAGTCTCCTGTATAATAAGTGGCGCAACGCGTTGAGTTGTTACCGGAAGTGTCCGCCCTGGTGAGCACAATCGGTAACCGGATATAGCAGGGAAGCTACTGCCGGAGGGAAGTAAAAGATACAGGGTGTTATAGCAGAAGAACGTGGGTGTATGTCCCACCAGTAGTATAACTATACATATTTAAAATATATAAATACCACAGACCGGAAGTGACAGTTTTTACATCATCCATTGGATCGATTTAATTGTCGCATGAAAAAATTTTATAACTGATTATCAAACAAACAGTTCATTTATTTGCAAATTTCTTACAGACTCATTCACGATACACTTTTCGAAGGTGAGTCCCAAATTTTTCTGGTTGGCCTTTCATTAACTTTACCGCTCCCAATTTATTTCTATCCGGCGTATATGTAACCACGTGTGCTTTACGCGTGAGAGTAACGCTCCTTAACTCATCGACGATCTCTTTCCGGGTTTCGTGAACCTTTTCACGGGGCCTGTAATCCTTTCGCCGCGAATCCGGGGCCTGATGATTAACGATCCTCTGCCCCTTAGCATTACTTATATATATATCGATGCTAATATAGATATATCTTTTTCTTCAACCTAGCGGGTATCATCGATTCCCAGTAACGATTTCGAAACGCTGCTATTACGTCATACATGGTATACCACAGGACACTGACCATCACCCACGTAAACACTGGATAGTTACAGTCATTGGATTTGACCGTTTTTCACGATGATGACTATGCGATCGAGGCACGATGTAAACGCGCCCATGGATTATGAGTAACTATATAGATCGGATCAACGGATCGGCACGTAAACCGGTGTCTGGATAACTGGTACTAATTTTACGGCGCGTTATACGCCATTGCGTAATACGATTTTATAACTAAGATTATTCTTACACCGTTGCTGGTACAGGGATACGTCTTGACGTTGGTTCGTATACCCGATAACGATAACTGACAATTGATAAGATTTTAGCGAAACGTGTCCGGTATGAATATTTCAATTGGTTTGGTTACTATCTGATTCTTTTTCCATTCGTTTTTGGTTCAGACCTACGGCTGTTACCTGCCTACGCCATTTTCTCAACCTTCCAAGTAGACACAACGAACGCAGCTAGTTTTTACGGGTACTGCAGCGCTAAAGCGAATCGCTTGACTTTTTAAAGCTTTAAGGATACGGTCTGGTTACTTACGGCTGTCTAGAACTGGGACTTACCACTTGCTCTAACCTAGTATGGTCAAACGGCCGCCATTGCTCTGTTCCTCTTCACTTCGAATTTCTTATGGTCTTCACGTGCTATCTTATACTGCTTCACTTTTCTAGTTGCTTATGGCTTTTACGAGGATTCTTTTGTGACTTTTTTTTCTATATCTTGGTTGCTAGGTTAGGTTCGATTTTTGCTCTTTTTTGGATTTGTGCATTTTTTGTTTCAGCGTATGACGCAATGATCGTGAAAAAATTGTGGTATTATTTTTCATCGCGCGTTACGGATTTTTAGGAAAATATTGGAATATTACTAGGTGCGTTGTGTGCTAGAAATTTATTCAATTCTGATTTTCTAGAGAGTCGACTTGCTTTTTTTTATTAACTCACTGACTCCTTGTCTAGCTTCTTAAAGGATCCTGGTCGTTAACGCTCGTCTTAGTGTATTAATTAACGTTAAAACAACATATCTGATAAGATCTTCTTGTCGATGCATCTATTAGAATTGACAGGTGTTCTCTACCGGAGTGCTATAGACATATACATTTATAGTATCCGTTCAATAATTGATTAACATATTAATTATATCCATACTACAGATTCGCCATGATCATTTTTTATAAAAATTCGAAATGAGTCCAACGAATGTCTCGAGGAACGTGATACAAAGTTATGGAAAAAAGAAATGAAAAAATTTCATGTTGTTTTCCAATAATTTGCATTCGCTTCAGCTATTCGTCTTCGCAAAAACCAGTTTAGTTTCATGATCCCACGTTTGAAAAGTTCTTCCTTTTCTTTCCTCTCCCTCCTCCTCCTCTTCTTCTTCTTCTTCTTCTTCTGACGAGTAATCGAAACGCGAATCGACCTGGGATTCTTCACGGTCGATCGGTCAGCCTTCACCTTGTATGACCGGCGCACCTCAGTGCCGATCCTTGCGAAGATCCTCGTACAAACATTTAAGCAAGAAACACGCGTGACGTATCAATAAGATGAAAGGAAAGTTGAAAGTGGAAGGTTGTTTAATATAAATAAATAAAAAAATTATAATGAAAAAATAATTATTCCAAACCGACGGATTTTCATTAATATTCTATACGCGTCGCAGAGAATTTTTGTATAATTTAACATATACAACATATGAGTATATGAATCTAAGATATAGTTAAGGAAATAATTAGCAATCTAATTACGCGTCAGCCTACGGGTAGATCCTTAATTGCGCAATGGATCTTTCAGATCGTTTCGTCGTACCCTTAATTCTCACACTAGTTCCTACCTTGGATTATCTATATACAGCGCTTAGATAAGGCACTGTAGAAACAGTAGGTAGTAGTATTCGTGCCTGGGTAATTAAGAGCATTGATTAGAGAAACCGATCGCTTATGCACTAAATCAACGTAATCTATATCATGCCAGGTTCTCTTTCTCTTGATTTATGCTTGCCCCTGCTCCTCGTGGAGCTTCGGGATGCACGTGGTGCGTTGTTCATATGTTTCTTTTCTTTTTTATTTTTCATCCCTTGTATTCACATCCCTCGACTAGTGCGAGTCATTATTTATTTTTTTATCGGGTTAATCTGTCTTATTTGCAAAAAATCATTTTTTTAACTATGTTTCATAATACCCATATATTTTTACAAATGGAATATATATATATCTATATATGCTTTATTAGCTTTTATTTACTAAGTGTTGCCAACATAAGACACTCTTAGTGGACCTTACTCGACGGCGTCAGCGACCTGACAGGACTGACACTTTGAAAGAACACGCGGAGTCATTCTCTCTCGAGTCGTTGCGGCCGGTCATCGGGGCCCAAAGAGTATACCTTTTTGTCGGGTTTTACAATTAAAATGGCCGAAGGATTTGAGTGAAAAAGAAAGGGAGGCAGGGGCCCTTTTCTTGACTAGGTGCGCGCGACAGATAAGAGATTTTTTTACCCGAGCATCAAGACGCGCAGCCGACCGGCCGAATTGCTCGTGGCGAATGAATAATAAAGAGAAGCCAAGAGAAAGAGAGAAAAAAAGAAGAGAATGAATAGGAAGGGGTTCATCGATATATCGTAGGGCCCATTATTAAATTAAGCTGTGACCAATCGTCTGTGGATATTGGATGACGTGTGCGCCCACGGGGCATTAAAGAGAAAATAATAATAAAAGGATCTTTACAGGATCTCTTTGTGAGAAAAAAAAATTATGGGCCTTATTATTTCTCTTTTTTCCTTATTTCTCTTTTTTCCTTATTTCTCTTTATGCTTTTCGCATACCAGCTGGAGATTGACGACTCTATGGGATTTTCTTGGAAATAATATATATATATATATATATGCTTGGTATGTACCACGTGGCGCCAACAACCACGTGTACGATCGGCTCAATAACCATCGATAAATAACACGGCATGACGCGTGAAGCGCGAATAAAGCTTCATGGTTACGTAGCACGTAGAAAATAGCACAGCATCATGAAACAAATATATATATATATTTTATCGTTTTTTCTATGTTCTCTATAGATATTTACTGTCTTCATTCCTAGAATATATATGTATATACATATAGCACTCACTGTTCCCTCAGAGTATTTTGCTCTCCACGAGTCTCTTAAGGTGCATACGCAAGGCTGTCCTTGCAAGATCGTCGACCCTGTACACGGGATTCCGTTGCGGCTCGAGCTTCTTCCGACCTGTGCCTCTCTTGATGTTGAAGAAAGAGAGAGAGAGAGGGAGTCTGGTGGAAACGTTGTGAAAACCCCCTTAAGAATCTATGGGGGTCTTACAAAAATTGATTAGTATTGATTGTTGGATTAGTATTTTTTTTAATGGTCTTGTACATAGGTTATGTGTGTGTGTGTATATATATCGGTAGTTAGTTGGTACCATTTGTTACTCATGGGACTCTATCGCTTTCCCATAATTCTCCCATGGAAAATTCATGCCACTCGGGCTGTCTTATCGGCCTGAGAACCATTTGCCCTGACGATGCTACCTCTCGCTCTTTTATTCTTCTCTCTTTTTTTTATCTTTAACGCACTCTTTTTTTCTCGCTCCCTCTCACTCGCTCTCTCCTCTTGATGGCTGATTTCACGTTACGTGCTGCTCTCTTCTGCATAACACCATGGCTGTCGCACGCATTGCACGGCACTGCCATGGTGCTGAGCACGATTATCTCAGGAATGCAATCACCATAGATTCTCTGGGCGTTGAGTATACCGGCACCATGGTGTTCCGTAAAGGACACGGGGTATGTATAAGTGAGTTGTGGTATTTTGTCAAATAGAATTTTCATGTTGAAAATAATAGGAGTTGCTTTTATTGTTCATGGGATCTTATGGTGGTTGTGGGTTAAATTTTTTGGAAATATTTAATCTTTTTTTAAATTATGATTATGGTGTCATTGTTGTAGGTTGAGGTGGTTTTTTATTTATTTCTGTGACGTATCGGCAGAATGGGACTTACGGTTTAATGGTGGACACTTTACAGGTGGTGACTTTTATGGCGGATATCATTAATATCCCAGCTCTTTAACTTCTTGGTGTATAATTAATCGCGCGAACGTTCAGGGCTTTGGGGCATTAGTAACAACAGACGCGTTTTAATTTTGGGCGCCGCGCGAGGACCGCAGGACGCCACTTTAAAGCCGCCCACACAAATAATCGACGGTGAGATTTTACCTCTGAACAAACAATCGGCGAATGGTTGGGTTTGACATTGAAAAAAAAAGTTACTGTAGAGAATTACTGTGACGTAGTGTACCATAGGGCCCTCCGGTTGTTAGGTGTAGGTACCGTGTTCATTCAGTATTCGCAATTGGGCCCAATTGTTATATTCCACTTGGAGTAGTACCTATTATAGTTATAAACAGCTGTCAAAATAACAATTGAGTAAAATTGTACAAGTCGAGTATCGACGGCCATTTTGAATTCTTTGGTAAAAGGAAAATGTCCAGGCCCAAAATTCGTCACGTTTCTAAACGAAAAGGACACGTGTCCCTTACGGAGGATTTCAACTGGCCCAGTATATATATATATATATATATATATATATATGGTTTTACTGCAATAAAGGTATTTTGAGTTTCACGACAGTACTCGAAATTTCCAAATTTTATTCAACGACACGTATTTCGACCTCGTGGTGACAGCTGTCAAAATAGATACTAGTCAATGACTATTGAATCGATAGCCGTACATGATTTTGTACAAAGCAACGGTTGCTATGTACTGCATGCAAAACTATAAGAGATGCAACGGACACGTTGCAGCTGCATTGTCTCGCAATTAACATAGCAGACAGGAGTGGGCTGCTGGTATTTGCATGTGCATAGTACTGTTCTCGTATCCACACTGTTGCACATGCGCATACGCACAAGCCCCATTGATGACTTTCATTCACACTAGAGAGGTATATATCGACCGTGTGCAACCTGCATGGGCGTATTCGATGCATACTGAAAATAGATTGGGCCAGTCGAGTATGATTTAGGTACAGATTAATTCAAGAAAATTATAAAAAGTCATTAAAAAAATATATCAGCATCATGTATAGAATCATTTAAAATCATTGATGACATTAATATCGAGTGTTCGAGTAGTCGACTAGAAGTAATTGGGACTTACAGCTTCGGATTGTATATATTCGTTCTTTCCTTCTGGAACATGTGAAATGGGCCTTAAAGCATTTTGTAAACATACCCTAAACGAATGTATTTATGTCACACGGTAGTCCCATTTCGAAATATGTATAATACGTAAGAGGAAGGAGGATGTTCATGCTGGGTTTAAGAGTGCCCACAAAAAGAGTCATCTTGAGAAAGAAAAGGACTGGGCCCAAATGTCCGTATGATGCAATCTTTATAATAATAAAAGTCAAATGGCTTCCGATGCGTAATGCGCGTAACGAGCCGTGACGCGTAAAATCTGTTGCGCCTGGCTTAATCCCTTTACCTCGATTTTTCATCGGGCCCAAAAGGGGAGCTCTTGTATTGACTTATGGTATAACAAAAAAAATGCAAAATGGGACTTGTTGCAAATGGGATATCTATATTCTCTCAAAAGTATACAACACCGAACTACTACAGAGTTGGCAGAAGAATTTGTTCTCGTGCTATGCAAATGCACCTTTATTCCAAGTATAAAGGGTGTACTGCAACGTACTGCAGCTAAAGGGATGCGCGTCGTGCGCCTCCTTATAAGGGTAACCTTGCAAGAGGTCCAGGAACATCGTGTGGGGCCTTAGTAGGAGTCCCAATGGATATTCTCAATGGCATCGATCCTAACCTGTGCTCCTTAATGGTGTCCCGTGAACAGCGTGAAACGAAAGCCACCCTATTATTTACGAGGACCGACAAAAATTTACCATGAGGATCAGCCTTGTTATACGGAAAGACGAAAATCTCTACTCGCTACTCATCTACCCTGTGTCCCTTTTTTTTTTTTCTTTGAAAATTCTCCACTAAGCGAGATCTCGTGTATCCACGAGCTTTAAAGGGGTCCGTCCTATGAGGCCCCAGGATTTATCGATACCGCCCGCGGTCAGATCATTTTTTTCTCTCTACTTATTAACGACATCTATTCACACGCATTTTCTTACATTCTTCGGATCGAATTATTGCAGCATTAAAAAATTCATATAGAATTTTTTTTCTTTTTCATCTATTCGATTATCGATATATTATTGTCGTTATTAATTGTAACACGTGTCAGTTCTATTTTCAAAATCATTGCTGTCATTTGTTATTGTCATTTAAGAAATTTGTTTTTCTTATTTTTTTGAAAGTAAAATTTTTTCAATCATCCTAGGTACGTTTTGCGCGACAGGGCTCTCACGCACGTGGACACGTGTCTGCGTCCCGACGGATGGCACCGGGCTATTTCCGTCGTCATCAGTCACTCTCGGAATGACTTCAAGTCTCGAGTCCCCGTCATGAACACAAGTAGCAAGTAGTACGTAGCTAGTAGTATGAATCCACTACCTACTTCAAACAATAAGATACTTTAACTGTATACTAACCAGCGCACCCACCGATTAACTGTATATTGCGTCACACATGCCACCAAAGATACTTTGGCAAATTGGCCAATGGCGTCAGAGAAATTTTAACTATTTTCAAAAATAGACGATACCTTGACAAATGACCGTTTTACTTGATAAGCTCTGATAGTTGGACTAATGACGCTTAGATTTCTCATTAGCGTCAGGCACTTGTTGCGTAATGACAATGACTATTTGACTTAGCACTATCTTATCTCATTTTGAAAGAATTTCCCATTTTAAGCTAAAATTCCAAGATTATCGAAAACACTGAAATACGGGGAAACGGGTGGTTGTACGTTCTTTTTTGAGTCAATAAGAAACATTTTTTTGCAATTTTTCTTCATCTAAATCCTTTGTTCTTATGTATACCTTTTGTGCGAATGTACCTTTTTTAAAAATTCTTTTGGAAATTATTATTATTATTTCGAACTTATTTATGTGCTTCAGGTCAGACGGGACAATACGGCATGAACAGGGGTTCAAAAAATGGCGGTTTGTTCCCGTCGATCTTCAACGTGGCCGCAAAGGCTGACATTCACGCGAACGCTACCTGCGGTGAGGACGGTCCTGAAACTTTTTGCAAGCCTTCGGAACCGTCGCGATGCGCAGTCTGCGATGCCAGGAGTCCCGATCCAGGAAAGAGGCACAACGTCACAAACGCCCTGGATTCGAATCCAGGAAGATGGTGGCAGAGTCCGACGTTAGCACGTGGCGAACAGTACGAATTCGTAACAATAACATTGGACCTGAAACAGGTAAGACCCGGACTATAGTTAGTACGTGGGACATAAAATTGAAAAAAAATCATTTTATCCTAAAAAGAGCGGGAAACTTTAAAAGAGGGCATTCCACCCAGAAAGAACTCGAGGACGCTTTAGATTTATGTGAAGAGGTTTCTCTTTTCCTCTTTTCTTTTTTTCTCCCTTTTTCCTGATCCTTTCCCGGAATTTGCTGGCGTGTGGCAACAACCCAGGTATACATTCTCTATACTCTATATACGTATACCCACCAACGTGTATTAGGTCTACTATCCTACAAATTGCAAGGAACCGTCTCTGAGAGTTTTAACGAGGCCGCGGCTCCCTTTTTAAGGGTCCACCTTGTAATGGCCGCATAGTTGTCGGCGAGTACTCGAAAAAAGATTCCATCCACAGTCGGTGAATCGATAATACGGAAACGAATGCGTAAGCGTGAGCGTGTGTTTCTGGGAAGGAATAAAATGATTTTTTTTTCAGGCTATTCTTCGAAATTGTAAGAATTATTTATCATTAGCCGAAGAGTATATATATATATATTATGTATATACAGAGAGAAACTAAAAGATTTTTGTAATTCATAATGCAATTTATAACAAAATTATTTTAAAAAATTTTTCGTATTTATTTATTTTTGATTTATTAATTCGTTACGATCCTATCGAAAAGTTATTGCTTCGTTAAGGGTACAAAAAAGTCTGGGCAGTGCACGCTAATTAAATGGTAAGGAGCCACGTAAGCGAATCTCGTTATAGCAGATCCACCTACTATGACCGCTTTAATCCATTGTGCTCACGTAATCGATACATAGTTAAGAGATTCGCCTGAAATACAAGATACAGTGTAATTATTAGGGACAAAGGCGATACGATAAGGCCCATCGATATGGGCCCTTTATTGATCGCTTACGGTTATTACCGTGAAATTAATAAGTGGCTAACTAGCATTTTAATTGATTCGTATAAAATTTCATTATGAACATAATACCCGGTATATAAACTGTGTAAGTGATCGAGTAGGTGTTTATTATTAATTAAAAATAATTATTTCCCAATTAACAGTTTCCGTCGTTGCAAGTGAAAATATTAAAAAATTTGAATTTCCCGCCAGTCGTGCTCGATAACGATCACGCGTCGCCGTTAACGATCGAATAATCTGCATTATCGAAATTATATCGTTATCACGGAAAACGCGGGGTTTAAAAAATGGTCGTCATACGCGTAGACGCCCGCGGCGCCTTCGTTACGAAATTTAAAATTACCGGGTAGACAGGATCAGGACTTATTATGCTAATCGCGTGGATAAGCAGGGCGTATAAGAGATCATATTTATGATCCTCGTTAACGTTCATTGCGCTTATTAATTTTACGAGCGACTAGCGAAGTCGTTTTTATTGGCCGCGAGGAGCACGGAATTGTTATTGGCCCGTAGTGTTGTGCACGTGAGCGTATACGGATACACGATGGATATACGGTACCGGGTAAGAAAATTTTTTGCGCGCGAATTACGAAACCATCGTTAATCACGGTATACGAAGTACTTTTCTGCACAAAAAAATTTTTTTGCGAATTTTTTAAATCAAAAATATTCCTCGCGATAATTTCACGCATCCGATTTGTATGCCGGACAAAATTATGGTACTTAAAAAAAAAGGATCAGAACAAATCAAAAAATTACCAGCCTGTCGGCGTAATACGAATCACGCGACTCGCAGGCTTCAGTTTCTCTGTGAAAAATAGATATTTAAGTGTAACGGCTCACGGGAGGCGACGGGTTATAAATAATTTTCGAATTTGTCAGCGGGAGAATGCCGACGCCCCGTCACGGCCGGAATGGAAGAAAAAAAAAGTTCAAAGTAAAAACGAAAAATCGCGAAGGACACGGAACACACCGAAAATATTCATTTGCCCGGCTCGCTGCACTTTGAACTTTAACCCGTCGCATCCTGCCCGATTAATAAATTCATCCTTTGGAACCCCTTTTACGTACCGATATGCTGGAGTGCATACTGAACTTTATTGTTTCGTGCACCTAAGTGCATAGTGGATGGTGCAATATAGATTCGAGGGGAACTTGTCCAGTATATCTATACATCTATATATACATATACACAAATATATACAGATATACATATCGTGTATATATATGAGCTTTTATTGGATAATTTGCCGACGTTACCGAGGAGTCGTGACCTCCCTCGTATCTCTCCCTCGTTGACCCCAAAGGAATTATCCTGCCGAATCATCGTCCCGTGTAAGTCGTTAAAAGATCATTTCGCTTGGTTCTCCTTTATCTTCATTATTTTCACGTGAAAAGTCTTGCCTCACGAGAATAAAATAATTCAAACGTCGTATATCTACGCGTGGCACGTTTAACGCACGGACTCTGGCTTAAAGATTTTCTTCTTTCTTTCTCTCGGAAAGAATCGTCATTGTAACGTTGAAAATCCAGTGTTTGAAAGGGTCCTGACACGATGGCCTCTCGGCTTAACGGTGAATCCTTTCTTATTGTCCTCGGATTAACGAGTCGAGAATCCTCGTGTCCCTTCGAAGAGGTTTCTGGGCACTCGGCAGCCACGTAGAAAGCACGTTCGAATGGCCGCGTGATTCATTTGTGCTTTAGTCAAGAGAGCTACTATAATCGGTAAAGAGCATAGGTACGAGGCTGGAGTACTTTCATCTTGAGAAATTGTGTCTTCTCTTGAATTCTGCCTTTGGATTTGTTGTCCGCTTGAATTTTGTTTACAAAGTCATTTTTTAATCATTTTTTTTGGAGGCGTGGGACGATTTGGGGGGAGGGAGATTTGATAATATTTTTGGGGGATTTTGAGCTTTTTTTTGTAAGGAACAAGTGTACACGAATGTAGTATAGGTCGCGGGGAGGGCATTACGTGAGGGATCCATTGTGGTTGTAAATCCAAGGGTGGGAACGATCGACGCGTAAAATCTCTGGAATCTTCCTGGCTCACTAATTGAGCAAGTATCCTTACCGTGCTCGTTAACACGTTTATTTTTAATTAACGTGGAAAACTTGTTCTCGTCACGGGGCCTCATTGGGATTTTACCGATAGCTCCTAGTCGTCGTAGGTATTTTTTTATTGTATCTAATGGAGTCATCCCATAAGTTATTATAATATAATGTCCAATAATAAAGTGATATACAGGTAGATCTGTTAAGATCTATTGTATAGGTTCGTGCGTTTGAATATATTTTAATCAGATGTGTAAATAAGGCCCAAAAGCGTTTTACGTCGTAGAGGCCTCGTAAATAGAAAAATTAAAATGGGTCCGTAAGATTTAACTAAAAGGTTCGAGTAAAAGGGGGTGAATGAATGAAAGACGAGACGTCACGATCTGAAGATCGCTGCAGGGAGTCGCGTAGCGTCATCTTGCGTCACACCCTTCGACCCCCCCCCCCCCCCCCCTTAAGGCCCCGGTCATTTGGTTTTTTGTTAAGACGCCGTGGCTTCGGACGCCGTGTGGAACGTCACGAATTTAACTCGTAATTTAATTCCCACGGTCTCTGGCGATAATTACAGAGCCGAGGAGGGCCCCACTTCACCGGCACTCTTTTTGCTCTCCCCCCTCTCTCTCATGAGCATCCCGACGCCGACGCGTCGAGGCGTCCCATACTCCGAAAGCACCTTCGCAAGTAGCTTTCAAAAGGAGAGAGTGAAAAAAGCTGCCGCGAGCAAAACATGGCTGCCTATAAAGGGTTAAAAGGTATTCAGTATTGTGGTTAGGTAACTCGAGAATCAAGAAGTAGTCTCTGGGCCCTATCGAGCGCTGGGCCCTTTCTGGGCCCTCTGGTGTGAATTATTATCTCATACCCTGCTCTTTGTGAATACGCCGCTACGCAGCTTGGTCGTTATTAAGATATTTCGTGCTCTGTGATTAGACACAGGGCCTTGAGTCCCTTATTGGATCCCCTTACCTTCAACTGGCCCAACTTACTATATAGTCTCAATACAAATATCTAATATGGCTTCTGCATTGTAATGAAAGAAATTAAGATACGAATCGTGTATCACACCCTCTAAATATATATCACGGTATATAATTTCATAGCTCGGAGAAGCTCAAAAATTTTTATTTACATTTTTCAAAATTTTGAAAATTTTCATTTTATCCGCATTCCCTTCTTTGCGTCCTCTTGTGTACGCACTTCATATCCGTATATCGTACTAGATATTTCTCTGCATAAGGCCCCTTTTTTGGGAGTACGTCTTCACAGTGCATACAGATTAGCTGATTGTCGGTCCAGGCGAATAAACTTCACGGCAATTAAACGCACAACCGCAAAACGTTACTTTACGCAGCGGCTTCGAGTCTACAGTTATTTTTAAGCGGTGCGTCCCCAACGAGAATGGGTCCTGCGGTCCCAAGAACGTCTCGTTGCATTAAATAATTGCATCGCCATGAAAACGTACATGGAACAGGAGAGTTCAACGTGAAACATTGTACCTGGTTTACCTAGACTTCCACGTGGTGGGCCCTAATACAAATCCTCAGGCCCATTTACGCGTATATACGTACGCGCGCCATATGCGTACACGTTGAGGCAGATCGAGAGCCAGAACAATGCGAAGGCGACAAAGAAGGCTCGTACACTCGCCAAAGCAAAGGCGAGTCGGTTCTCATGTACGCGAATGCCGGGCCCCCGTGTATTTTGGGCCCGATGACTATAACGCGAGGGCCCGGACCCTTGAACTACCTCGTTAAAGACCTCCTGGAAATTTTCTGGTACACCTTTTTTTCTCTTTATTGGATAATAATGTTCGTTTATGGGAATTAAAAAAAATTTTTTTTTCGGTCCCAAAATGTACCTGGTGGTCGAAAAAGAAAACAATTAATTTCAGCTCGTTGCAAACTTTATATGTAGATATGAAGCTGTATAGAATTTTAATTTACCAAGTGTCATTCCGAGACTTCCCTGGGTTTTTTAAGTGTACGTCAACGTTATTAGCGGAAATCGCGCGAGCACGATAGCGTCGCGACGCGCACGTGCGCGTCCGGCTTTTTGGCAGCCGCGTACAGAAGTCCGATCTTTCAGTTGGCAAAATACCAGGACGGAATCCCTGAGGGCAGACAGCGCGGTGTGCCCCGACTCTATACGTACGACTTCGGTTCCTTTTCATGCCACTTCATCCCGTGCCATATCGTTCCGTTTCAACCGGTAGGCATCCTCTGCTGGTGAAGATCAACTTGACGGTCCATTCCGACAGAAGATGCTGGTCAGTTTCAGCGAGGCGTATACGGAGGTTGACGGCTGTCACGTAATTTCGTCTCTTCCTTTGCTTACGACTTTTGCTTGCTTTTTGCTTATCTCTCTCTTTGTTTTGGATTTTCTATTTTTTCCTCCTCTCCTCTCTCTCTTATTCTCTTTCCGCTCCCTGACCATCTCAACAACTACCCATACCTACTGTCTGACTGACAATGACGATCTCACTGATTCTTCTCGGTATTTCTCACACCATCACCACAACCATACTTGGCGAACTGCCAATCAAGATCAAGATAAAGAAAATATATCGATTTCACAATCGATCACCTTTTTTCTGCCTTTCACTTTTACTCGTCAATCACGTTTTTCTTGAATCTTATCAGATTTTCCTCAACTTCATTTGTCCTTGGCATTTTTGGGATCAACTCACCAAAAGAAACAGTATTCTAAATTATGTGCCAGTGCGGAATATTTAAAAAAATTTTTTTAGGTTAACCGATTTAATAATTTTTTTGCACTATTGTTTTGCTTTTTATTTCCAACGAACAAACCTACCGTAATTTTGGTCCATGGGCATATTGCTTTATCTAGTAAACGAAAGGATATATCCTCTCATGGTAATTTCGACTGACACGTGATTTATACGTTGTTCCCGAGTACACGTATCCTGATCATGTAATCGCGTTAGCATGAATTTTTATACCTATATATACATTTAAAAATTACACTCGTCAGCCATGTTTTACGTCGCGTGCGTAAGCCCCGTGGCTCATGGCGTTGGACAAAGACAAGATTTATCCCGGCGATATCAGCTGGATATTAATTACAGGTAGAATTAAGGTAACGCAAGGTGACATAAGCCGATTATACACGCATGTCAGCGCGATTCCACGCATCCACTCGTACGCGCTTTTTCACACCACGAAGCTTATGGGGTTTACTAGACTCTTTATAGCAGACACACCTATACACGAGACACGGCGAAAGCCAATTAATAGCATCACGCCCCGTAAGGAGGACACTGAAAATTTATATAAATAACGTCTTTTAATTAAAAGAAAAAAAATACAAATAAATAAAAATCGTTCGAACGACCTCAATATACGTAAATTATTCTTATGGTGTTTCTATCCTTAACGTATCTTAATCTGCCTTTTTTTGTTATATATATGTATATATACACATATACACGTAAGATCCTGATACGTTACATATCCGTAATCAGATACGACCTACGGTCCCGATTTTAAGGGCCCTATAAATGCCGGTCTTATATACTCCACGGTTAAATCGTGCACTATGGGCCTTAAGTCCCCAAGAGGAAATGGCCACACCGTACTATAAGGTTGGTCTTCTCTTTATATCTCAAACGGATCTCAATGTCGTGCAGTTATCTGCGTCAGGATCTACTTGACTCCAGTGCAGTCGTGAAACACTTGTACCGTACGTAACCTACCCTGTATAGTACATATAATAGAATCTATGTATGCACTTAGCATACGTAGATACGAACTAGCATATAAAACCCTACGCACTTATTTAAAGTGTCTTCTACAGGCTCTAGCCGCCAGTCGCAATTTACTGGTTCGGTTTGTATACCTTGTATCTCCCTGTATAACAGAATTGTATACGACGCAATGAAGCTCGGGCACGACAATCGTATTGATAGGGATTAGTTTGTTTGTGTATTAATTAACAAGAGACCGAGCAGATGTTCTTAATGACGAACAAGTAACATTTAATTTGATCGAGCGATCGGAGAAGGTTGGGCACTTTGGATTTTCGGAGTTTCCTATACCTGCCGCGAGTGCGAGAGAGAGGGACTTATGGGGGTTGGCACGCGCGAGAGAAGGACAGACGTACCGATAGCTCAGAATTATCAAATTTTTTTAATTCATTTTTGACGAGGTAATATTCTTAACCCTCTATGGGCTCGCGTAACTTTCAAGTCACATACTACTATATTTTCTATATACTCTGTATTTAAAGGTTGACATTTGTTGATTTTACGTTAAATAAATTTTTTTATAGTCATGAAAAAAGTTCTACCCCCTAGAGGGTTAATATATTTTTATCTTGATATTTAAGTATCTTGTATTATCTTGGTATCTTAAACTATTCTAACATCACGTGCAGAATTTACTCTAATCGCGTGTTCTCGGTTGAACTTCGTACCGTGTAACATATGTAAAAGGGTGTAGCATGTTCGCGACATGTTGAAGCTCGTGTCGTGAATCATCGCGTGGGCGTTTCAAAGTTTCCCGCCGTTTGCCAGGTGGCGTGCCGGTACAGTCTCACAGTCCAAGTAAGATAACATAAAGTTCCTGGAATTTTATCAGGCACCGACTGAAATGGAAACACTTATTGCGCGTTGATATCACTGCAGTTTATGTATATTGCACGTGGGCTCGATATGAAAAAAATGGAACACCCTGTATGTTACTCCAGGTATACGGGACTATCGATACGTTTATTGTTAAGTCTCACCGGGAACAGTCTCACGGGCCATGAGACTCCCGCAAATGGAAATGGCGGCGGCTATACGTGTCTCCAAAGAAGAAAGTTTACTTTAACTAAGGCTAAGGGCGCGCTAATAAATTGGCATTGCGCTATCGTGCCAACTCCGTAAATGGCGGAGCGGCTGCTGGTGCCAGTTGGTCGGTTTAAATTTACACGATTCACTTTAAACAGGCCGGTACGACAGTTCCGAGAGTGAGAATAAGAGAATGGAATTTGGAATTGTAAAAAAGTTATTATTATTGTTGTTGTTGTTATTATTATTTTATTCAAACAATACCAATCCTACGTGATTAGATGGAATATAAGGATCTATGGCGCCTGCGCCCACGTTGCTAGACTTCAATGACGCCATCGCGTAGTAATCAATTGTTGCGAAGGACGTTTTATTTTGAAAAAAAAAGAAGAAGAATACGCACGGTCGTTGACCGCTCACGCGATCGTGGGTTGCGAATCGAAATTGGGATTTATTTGTTTCATTTTTTTGGTTGTTGTCGATGTTGATTCTAGATTTGTTCGTTGCTGCGATATTGTGCTGTTAACTTGGGGACATTTTCTGGCTGACTTATTCGTACATTTTGACATGTACCACCCGTTATGTACTGCTGCCATGCACCCGTTACGATTCTGCCATTCTGTTACTTTCCTTTTTCGAAGCCAACGTGTACCGTTAACGCTGCACGGTTCACTGCCAGTGCGTGTCACAGATCCCTGTAGACGGTCAGGACCGGCGATCATTTTGACTATATATACGAATCATTATTGTATCATCGCCGAGAGGCACTGAGAGAAATCTTTTAAAAATAAAGGTAAAGGAGAGTAACAGTAATGATCCTTTTCGAATCGACCCACCACGATCTGCCTATTGTGTGAATATACCTTTATTCAGGGTGGTACGAAAGTATCCAATCGTGGGATTCTCTTGACTGGCAAATCGGCCAATTTTGTGGATTAACTTAAATTGCTTGGGGAGAAAAAAGAAGTACCCGTCACGATAACTTTACACGAATGATCCATGGAATGGAGGTCACCTGATATATAGTATATGTAAAAAAATCAGTATAAGATTTTTTTCGTATATCGTGAACAATGGAATATTTGTAAAAAAAAATGTTTTTTTTTCTGGAAATCTAATGCGATTGCCACGTATATCCAGTATCGATCGGGTGTATTATCGATTTTCGAAATCTCGCGCGCTGACCGTAAAACCATTTCTGTCATTCGATGCTAATGCATCTCGTATCCTTACAAGGCTCTGGATCTTACGTTATAGTCCGCTGTTATAAAAGCCGGGGCTAGTACGTCTTGTATCTATCCGTGGGAGATTTCTCATGTGAGCGACAGTCGGAACGCATACGATACCTATATGTACACAGAATAATATATAATTGACAGAAGAAAAATGACTTCTTGGAAAAACCTTGAGAAATCAATCCGCGCGATGATCATTCAGCATCCGAAGATTTTCTCTGGATGATCAGTATCTTTCGACACCGTAGCTCAAAAATTCCCTTTTAAGTGAAACGTCATCGACTACTCTTTTTCTCGCCGTGTATAAACGAATCATCGAGTTTCTCCGAATTGGCAGCATTGCTCGTCATCTCGCAGTTGGGCCTGTCAATAAAGAGCGTCATGACGATCCGTCATCTTGGAAGATGTGGGTGTCTTACGCAAAGTGCGTATACAGGATATGTTTGTTCGTGACGATAATAAAATGTTCTGAAAGCTTATTGGGCCTTACGTGAGGGGGGGGGGGGGTCCCAAAGAGTCGTGTGTGGTACCTTAAAAATCTGGAAGATAGCAAAGGACGCGATAAGGCCCGATAATGGTTTTTTCGGATAAGATGAAAATTCCGTAAGGCCCCTACGCCATTGGTCTATTATAGATGGTTGGGACTACGTAAGGCCCTTCGCGTTCCTTTCCTCTACTGTGGCTTGTCCCTATCGACTAAAGGACTTTTGTATTTACTCCCAGACGAATGCTAACCGATCCGGTCCCGGGTGTCATCCTAAAACAGCACTTTACACCAGGCCCAACCGTAATTGCTGTGAGAAATATACATATATATATATTTATATACCGAAATATTATATCGTCAGAATATATTTTGTAGCTGTGGCTTATATATCAGGTGCGGATAAGAATTTATTATTAATATCTAGATACATGCATATAGTAGATATATGAGAATTGATTATGTCTCACGCTGGGACACTATTGGTCCCTGTACCTAGTTCTAATCAGAAGTGAAAAATAACCGTGATTTGTCTTTTGAGAGGCTTGGAGAAATGACGTTATACAAATATATATATATATGATTATACAGTAACGAGTTTACTGCACTGTATAATAAACGGTATGATTATTCGTTAAGGGCCTGATACGGATTAATTTTGAAAATAAACATTAGTCGGAGTCTAGTAGAATTTTTGACAAACTTCACCGTGAAAACTCATAACCTGACCTGCCTCAAGAGTCACGAGATAACAGAACGCGCTACTTGATTAAAAGCAGCCGAACACGTGTAGCCAGGATAAATATTTAGCCTGTGAAACGTTTGCGCAGTGCCATCCTCGTATCCGACGTATCCAATGTTCGTGTTTGGTGGGTTGGTAGTACGTACACTTTGGGAAATAGTAACCAGAAAATTACCGCGGTAGCTGACGACGTGTTAACGCGACCGGAAAGTCAAGCATTTGCACGTCCTTTCGAAAACGTTCCATCATACGGAGAAAATGCATAAAGGAAAAAAAAAATCAAAAATGGCCAAACCGTTCATGTAAAAAAAACATTTTCAACAAAAATTTTTTTGAAAAAATTTTTTTTGAAAAATTTTTTCTTCCATTTATTCGATATTCATTCATAATAATAACTCGTCAGTATGGCGATTTTTCACGTGACCATCAATAGTCATGAAAATTCACGAAATTTTGTTGCGCTAATGTTATACCAGTCCCAAGAAAAATGCAATTTCTTTTCTCAACAATAATTGTTCTAGGTATTCTTGTTGTTTGTCTTTGTCTTTGCTTCTTCTTATTATCGCTAGTGCACAAAGTGCCTATAAGAGGACCGCAAGCGGAATCTCGTTGGGACAAAAGCGTGCGCGCGCCAGGCAAATCGCATTCTACGACAAAAGAGGATATCGATGGGTCCGCGGGCCCGAAAAGGGCCCAAGGTACGACACGTAGTACCTATATATAGGTCCAGCAAACATACATACCCGCGCGCTTCACAATCTTCGGTAATTGAAGCTCGCTTCGGGTTTGTTCGGACGAATCGGCCGTTCTGGACAATTCCATACAAGGAGTGGACCCACTCGTCGTATCGCGGACATGCGATCTGTCTTTATGACCGAAAGTGGGCGTCGCCGGTTGACAATGCAAGCCTAACGACACCGCGACGTCGAGGATGAGGACGTTGAGCGACGACGTTAACGAGAACATTCGAAACGATGACAGGAGGATCCCCCCTGCCCCATCTTATCTCACGAGCTCATTGGATATTTTGATTGTCCAATAGATACAGTGCCTACACAAAAATAATTTATTAAAAAAAAAAATGAAAATTCTATTTCAATATCAACGTCCGTGAAAAAAAAATTATTACCTAGCGGAAGTGTCTAAGGGATTGGCACGCGTGTCCCTTAGATAGTTAGCGCCATAGCAGATCGGTATCAATCCAAGCCAGAGCCTAACCCAGGCCGTAGGGGTTATCCCGCGCCATCTTGGCATGCCTGGAATTAATTACCCACTAGGAGGGTTATGCGCTCTACGGGGAATCCCCGTGTAAGATAAACTCTCATAGCTCTATCCTTTGCCCTCTACTTCGTCTAGTATCTATCTGAACTCCTTTATGACTCTCACTGTTCCTCCATCCCGTAACAGGTTTCCCCGGAACGATTCAGGATTCGCCAGGATAATATTGTGTCTCTTTTTATTATCACTTTCTCTCCTTTCCTTTCACGTTCTTTCTCGTTCACCCGGTATAATACCTGTCACCGTGGACACTGACCCATCTTCCTGAAAGTAGTATACCATACGGGTATAGACTACCGTTGGCGTTGTACGACTTTTCGAATTTTACCCTAGGTCAAGAAATGCATCGTTACGTAATATTATATAGCAACGTTATATCTTTCAGGTTTATCAGATCGCCTACGTCATAGTCAAGGCTGCGAATTCACCCAGGCCGGCATATTGGATCCTGGAGAGATCCGTCGACGGCACGAATTATCAACCCTGGCAGTATTATGCACCGAGCGACGAGGAATGCCGGAGTCGGTACTCGGTACCGCCGGTACCCGGAAAACCAATCTACATTACCGACACACAGGTCATCTGCACCAGCTTCTACTCGCGTCCTACGCCGATGGAAAATGGCGAAGTAATATTTATGCTTGTTATTAGTAAATTTATAAGGACGTAAGAGACCAGTGTAATACGATATAAAGCGTCCGGTTGGCTTTTATAGATCGATATTAATTTTCGAAGAAAACTCAAAGGGAGCGCTCACGCCTATCGCCGACCATTAATGCCGTTTTATCTTGTCACTGCTCGAGCGCGTATACGCGCGGGGTATTAATTATCGCCTGGTTTACAAGGTACGCGTGTGATTACATGATTGGATGATTATCAGGCCTTGGATTTACCACTGAACGCGTCAGCCTTTTTTGGGCCTTATTGCTTCGATCGGCTTATTTCTCACGTTTATATACAGTACAGGCAGATCCTGTTTTCATCTTGTGATTTTGCATTGGGGATAGATTAAGGCTATGTTGTCTTTATACATGATCATTTTTTTTTAATGATTTCTATATTACACAGGATCATAGAAGGTACTAGTACGTTCAATGGATACGGTATGGGGGGGACTGATTCTATGCAGTTGACTTTGAAATTTTTTTTGCATTACTTTTTCTTATATTTTTTTTCTTCATTTCAAGATGGAGAGCTTCGCGTACAGAAGCGTAAAACTGCCAACCCTCTTTAAGCCGGCTACGTGAGATCCCTTATAAGGCCCCGACGCCATACATGGCCGGAATGTAGGGATCGCCGTTTTTGTCATTGCCCTCCTATCTCAGCTCGTTCTCCCTTTTATTTATCTCGTCTCCATCTTTTCGTTTATTGCCCTCTTCACTCTTTTCTTCTCTCTCTCTCACTCACTCACTCACTCACTCTCCGTCTTTATTCGCATGGCGCACAGTCGCGCGCTCGCGCATTCAACGGATTACGGTCACGCCATGTTCCGCGATCTTTAATTACCACGGAGCAACGATTTCTCAGAAATCGAACAATTATCCAGTCGACTTGAAGACTTAAACTGTACCCTGCACCTCTCTACAAGTTTCTACTGTCATGGCCGTCTTTCGATTCTAGCTACGTCGCCATTACGCGAAAACATAACAAGCCTTGGGCGCGCCAACACAAGCCAATCCGAAATATACGGATTGTTCCATATTTGGACGCCGCGCGGCCTTTTACGGTTCAACAAAAGCTACCAGCTTTCTGGGCCTCACAATTCACCATTCACGTTCAATTAGCTGCATGACAATAAAAACCAGTGCAATTATTTCCTATCTTCGCGAAGTAATATTTACTCGTAAATTATCTAATTAAAAATCAATTGTTACCCACTCGCTAATTGGATATTAATATCGTACATTTTTCTTATTCCACAGATTCATACAGAGCTGGTGAACGGTAGGCCTGGAGCTTTGAACCACAGCGCCGCCCTGGAGGAATTCACGCAAGCTCGTTACGTACGACTGAGCTTGCAGGGTCTGAGAAGAAACGGCGACGCGATAGCAGATCCAAGAAGAGCGTTTTACTCTATAAAAGAAATTAATATTGGGGGTCATTGTCTGTGCTCGGGTCACGCGTCTCATTGTCGATACAGCGTACACCACGGTGTAAGTATTTGCGGTGTAAACAAGCCTTCTTCGTATATGCAAATATTTTTATAAATGAATTTTAAAAAAAACTATCACCGAGTTGGAAAAAATTTTTCGCGAACACCGTCTATTAATGTACACGGTTGAAGACTCAAAGCCACTCATACCTCGACCCTACGTGTTTTACTTGATGAAAACAACCATGAGCCAACTGCCCGCCAATGTTGCAACCATCTAAAATTAGCAGGGCGAGACCGTCTCTCCCCTTATATTTTTATTTTCCGCTATATATATATTTTTTTTCCTTTTACTTGGTCCCTTCTTCTTCTCTCTTCATCCGCGGAATTTTTCGCGGTTTCGGCCCCAGCGAATAAATCCGTTGGACGAGCCATAAACTTGTCCAACGTTTGTCTGCCAGCACGGCTAATGGCGCTGTCGCGGTCAGCGTGTTGCAGCGACACCAGCGGTATCAGCTGGAATTGTATTTTATGCACTTGAAAAAATTGTCCAACTAACCGAGAAACAACCCTCGCACGTGCAAGTCTAACGGGGAATGTATCTGCTTGGTAGCATATAACGCAACGTTTTTGTATTTTTTATATTCGCCCTAAAGTACATTCTACATAGAATAGAAGGTCTACTCGAACGTCATCGTATACCATATATGGTCATTAACCATAGCTCGTTGGGACTTATGTGCGTGTACATACGTTACCGCCATGACAGTTGTATATATTCCAGCTTGTATAGGCCGTCACGTATACTTGTGGGTTTCTTGCAAAATTCCCTCTTGCCGGTCATTAGTCACGATCACCGTTAGCCGACTGTACTAACGATTACGATCCTTATATTGTGATCCGGGAGAAGAATCTTCTGGAAGACACCAGAAGAAAGTGGAACGGCGACCAAGAAAAGAGACGAGAACGAAGAATGCCAACGAATAAAGACATGAATCCCATTAGACATATTTGAAATATTCCATTTTTCCCGCCATTCAATAACGTATGATATCGAATGCGATTGCTTCAATTTCTTTCTTCTTGTCGCATTATACTGCATCGTGCACTCTATTGGCACTGTATTTACTCATTCGTATGCAACGACTGCATACAAGTGCATAAGGCTACGCGAACAGAATAATTCCTCCTGTTAGATACGAGTGAGACTGTAACCTGCCCAATATATCCGCCATTGCTGTATTCGTGTAACGCTAACCGATTTCTTGTACCACAATCGTTCACTTTTCTCATTGCCATTTGAGAGTTTACGACCGCACTGTGATAAGTTACAGTTATGAACACTGTGGGAAGTATCGAGGATGCGAAATCGAGACGTGAGATCGATCGAGTTATCGATATAAAATCAAGATGGCTGACTCGTAAGATGTAACGATTTGACAGTGAACATTGTGTTTCGCTCGAATATCATAAGTATTAATAATCTTTATTTTGGAGTGTCTGTATATACCGATCTCTTTTTTTTACAATTCCTGCTTACCGATCCACCTGCGCGCGGAACGAATCGGGCTTTAATACCGTACCGAATGCGCATTACACCGTGGAAAATGGCGACGAAAGCCCCGCACACAATTAGCGCTCTCTGCCGGGGTCTTCTTGAACTTCTTTCGAGTTCCATTTAAAGTCCAACATATTTTTGCATTATTTTTTTATCCAAGAATTTCTACGATCGACATAAGCCACGCGTTAGATCCTTCAATAAACAAGATAACGATCCATAATTATTTGGATCGTATAAGATCGTTTAGCCGATCTCTCAATAATGTGATCCTGTCGAAAACACACGCCCGAAATCGCATTCCTATCGTTCGAGTGGCATTCCACTATTTGGCATTTGCATTCTTCTTCGATTCAAACACTTTTTACACCCGGTATACGCATCCGATTAGAGTTGGCTATGCTCGTGACGTATCAGCCTGAGATTGGAATTGACTTTTGGCCAGAGACAAGGCGCGTAATTGAATTAGTTTTTCGTCGGCCAACCGATTCCGATTCGCGGAAGGTGCATAGGTCGCATACCGATCGCATTGTTGGGACCTATCGACATTCACTTGGAGCATCTGAAATATTTGACTGTCTATTACGTCTCAATCGGCACCGATCGATTGCCGATCGATACGTTCGTTGATCGGTAAGATCTTATACTGCGCTTATATTACTTTCGATTTTTCTTTTTATTACAAGATCCAGTCTGTGTTTATCTTCGTTCAAATAATTCGGGGTTATGATACCGATCATAATTTTTCAAAAAAAAATATGTATATACCTACGGTGTTGAAATTCCCATTTCACCCATGGGCGATCGATAAATCGTCACGAGATCGGCGCGTGTGGTCTCGCCTTTATATGCGACGGCAACGATTCGCGCTGAATCACAATTTTCACGTTAACGCTCGTTATTATTTACGGGGCCTGATATACATACGTGCTGCGCACCCGCCGTGTAATCAGGCCCCAACCCGAGCAATTACTCTTTACTGCTTCCCGTAATGAACCCGGTGCATATTTCATTGAAAAGTGGAATGACACAAAGCGTCTGCTTATACGATTAACATCGACGTAATGCAAAAACAAAAGCATTCGAACACCCTTAGTACATAGGTACATATCATAACAACATATAATACGCATATGTGAACCGAAGCAGACATTAATGACACTAGCTTGTAACGGGGCCTTATGGGAATTCGATATCTTTTTTTTTCTACGTCCATACACGAGATACCAATTAAGTCTTTAATTAACGACTCGTTTAATGAGAAATTAAAGAGGATCTAATGTCGCGTGTACTCGTACCACACGTCGCGTGTTTATGACGTCATAAAATTTGGAATTGCTCAACGCTCCTTGGTTTCTGTAACTTTTTTTAATTATTATTTTTTTTTTTCACGGAATTTCTTTACTTTCCTTGTTTTCAACCAACTGACTGTTCGTAGGTAGACAGGTATAATGGGCATATTAAATGGGCGTCAGTGGTATTATACATGATACGGAAATACGCCAACGCACAGAAATACCCATCGCGTCTACCGTCTAATATAATAGAATACACCGGCAAATTAGGCTTTATGGGAATTGATACGTACGCCGGAATTACGACCTACCTTAACCGTTATGGCATAGACCATAACGACCAAGTTCTATGGTCGTTCGACCTCGACGGAGACGTACACGATCCCACGCGTACACGCGTGCACTCGTAGGGACACGCGTATCGCAGTAGATAATTTTATTGCTCCTATAAAGACTGACGTATACTGCCTGCCTGGAATTGCCATTCGTCCACAGTACAAGTATTTGTATTGTGTATAGTTGCGTATAAGAGTTCGCTCATTCTGTATGTCGTAGCACTAGAAATAAACCTTAAGGTTCAGTTTAGTCCCAATTACAGGCGAAGATGTTTACACGCTATGTTTTTAGAATGATTGAGACGCATTCTATTGTAAATTCGAATAAATATAAGACGTCTTTGGTGTTTGGTAATTTTGAAAGAATTTTAAAAATAATTTTTGTGTTTATTTTTTTTTGTAGTACCTTTGTGACGCTTGGAATTGCTCACTGGGTTAGTGCGTTCTTGTACCGTCTATTGAATGAAATAACTCACTTCCGGACTGAGTGAATTTATAGAGTCGTCGGGTACCAATCACAACACTGTATTTGTTGTATGACATTATTTTGATGAGTATTGTCGTTCGTGTATCAAGAATATTTTTTGTTGGCAGCATCAGGAATGCGAGTGCGAGAGGCACACGTGTGGTGAACATTGCGAGAGATGCTGTCCGATGTACAATCAGGTGCCGTGGAAGAATGGTACTGCATTGCGTGGATTTCATTGCGAGAAGTGCAATTGCAACGGGCATGCAACTTCCTGCCGTTACGACCCGGAAGTTGCTGAGAAACGACTCTCGATGGACATTCGTGGGAAGTATAGAGGCGGTGGCGTCTGCATGAATTGCACCGTAAGTCATGGCTTCTTTGTAGCATAAGCAGAGAGTATTTTGTTTCTAATCGGTATTGAAATTCCACAGGAACACACAGCTGGTATCAACTGTGAAAAATGTCAAATCGGATATTACAGACCCAATGGAATTTCACCAGATGTACCAGAACCGTGCTTGCCTTGCGATTGCAATATGCAAGGCAGTACGGGATATTGCACTCCTGATGATTCCTTCACAAATGTTGGCAAGGTACAAGAAAATTTAAGGATACTATTTACTATACAAAAAAAGATACCTAGGATTGAATTACTAGTGTCGTTTCTATCATGTTCATCAGGTAGCTGGTGCCTGCGAATGCAAACCTGGTTATTCCGGATATAAATGTGATCAATGCGCAGCTGGTTATCGACAATTCCCAGATTGTATGCCCTGTCCCTGCGATTCCCGAGGGATTTTGCCATCCCATGATTGCGAGGGGGATTGTCTGTGCAAGGCCAATGTTGCTGGGGAATTTTGTGATCGCTGTAAGCCTGGTCATTTTGCATTGACTAGGGACAATATTGAGGGATGCTTAAATTGCGACTGTTCAGGCGTTTCTAACGAATGCGTCGCGGCGCGTCTGTCTTACGACACGGTAAGTTCCCACGGGACTGATACTTAAGGATGATGAGACGTCAACTAACCAACGTGGTTATCAAGTCTGTTATAAACCAGCTGGAGCAATTACCCAGTTGACAACAACTTTCTCTGTCTGTCTTCGGGGCCAACTGTAACTACTACCTTGATGTTGACTATCTAACCACCTACGACCTAGTCATTAATGTCTCTATGTCATTTTAATGAGAGTGCGCCTTACTGAAATTCAATTTACTTAACGAGCGACAAGATTTTAATGCTAGTTTAATTCTTGATAATCACAGGGAGACCTGATCGTTGTTGTAAATATTTTAGTTTTCTTTAACGACTGTATATCTTATGTTCGAATAACAGCAATTTATGTATTTCTTTCATTCTTTTTTCCTCTATTGTTTAGATTTCTACATTAGATGATTGGTTGGTTACGGATATGAACGCGTCCCGCGCTGTTATACCCACTTTGGATACCGACAACGGATGGCTGACAATTGCGGCATTTGATCTTGAGTACGAGAGTCCATTTTGGTTGGCACCAACTTTGTACTCTGGGAATCGTTTATCTTCTTATGGTAGTAATTTGACCTATGCTGTAACGTGGGTTGTGATGCGTGGAGACACCAGTGGGAAACCTACCACAGAGCCTAACGTTGTCCTTGTGGTGAGTTTAAGAACATTAAAACAAGTATTATTCTACATTTATAAATACTTTGCTTTTTTTATCAGGGTAACAATGGAATGCGCATTGCGTATGGCGAGGAACAGTACAACGGACAGGAAGCTGAGATATCTGTACCACTTCAGGAACAGGGGTGGTATCATGTTAGAAGTGAGATTAGAGATATACCGACTAGACTTAGAAGAACTGAATTTCGTGGTGATCCTGTTACTAGATCACAAATGCTCAAAGTTCTGGCCGATTTGAAATATATTATGTTACGTGCACAATATCATTCGGAACAGATTGAAGGAGGGTGAGTTATCAATGTTTGCCATTTTTTAATTTATTTTTTTTGTGATGCTACAACTGCCCTTTATCGTTTAGTTTGCAAGTCGCTCTGCTGCCTATTGGCAAAACTGTAATTGCTTCCGAAGAGGACGGTGAGACACTTGTTGAACTCTGCAAGTGTCCTGTGGGATACACGGGATTATCCTGTGAAAATTGTGATTGGGGTTACGTTAAAGTACCTGCAAATGCATCTGATTATCAGGAAAGACATAAATGTGTCAAGTGTGATTGCAATGGACATGCTGGATCTTGTGATCTTCTGATGTCAGAATGCGGGGTGAGTTTGAGTATTCGAGTTGATGAATGAATCATTTGAATTTCCTGCCTTGTGAAAGTGCCATGTGATTTGGCCTGTGTAACTCAGACTTTATCCAGCTGTGACTCCTAAGATAACCGATTTACAGTTTGAGCAGTTACCATCGGTCGGTACACTGTAAAAGATTTACATTCTGCCTCGTGAAGATGGCGGGTTGCGTTCGATACTTTCGATGGAGGCATTACAGACAATATTCTAACAATGAATTATTTTCCGAATTTTCCTTTTTTTTCAGGTTTGTGAACATGACACAACTGGACCAAAATGCGATAGGTGTGCTATCGGTTATTACGGTGATCCGACTGCTGGTACTCCTCACGACTGCAAAAGATGCGCCTGTCCCCTTGGAATTGCATCAAACAATTTCAGTCCCAGTTGTCAACTGGATGATCCAAACAATTCCGAAGGTGGTTACGTATGTACGCAGTGCCCAAAGGGATATACGGGCGACCATTGTGAGAGGTAAATTAAAAAAGTATATAAAAAATATACCAACATGCGCATACCCTTTTCAAAATAATTGAACAAAAACAAAAATTCCTTTGTACAGTTGCGACGTTGGTTATTTTGGCGATCCAATGACACCTGGTGGCAGTTGCGAGCAATGCTCCTGTAACGGAGGTCCTTGCGATCAGCAAACAGGACGTTGTCTGGAGTGTCGAGGAAACACAGAAGGCTGGAAGTGTGAAAAATGCAAGGAGGCACATTTTGGAAATCCTGCCATTGGAAATTGCCAACGTAATTACCCAAAAACTTGAACACCTTCTCAACAGTAACATCAAACAAACCATCTTATCATCTATCATCCTTGCAGCCTGCAATTGCGATCATCTGGGCAGTACCTCAACCAACTGCAATTCCACAACAGGACAATGTCAGTGCAAACCCCTATACACCGGCAGAGACTGTTCATCCTGCATCGCAGGATACGGAAACGTAACAGCAGGTTGCGAAAAGTGCAATTGCGGTATCGGCGCCCTGGACAAGACCTGCGATTCCATAACAGGAAGTTGTCAGTGCACCATAGGTGTCCTAGGCTTTCATTGCGACCAGTGCGAGCCCTTCCACTACGGACTATCCGAGCAAGGCTGTACGGGTGAGTGAAAAGCAATTATAATTTTTTCACAAAAAACAAGTAAAACCCTCATCATACCGGACTCGCGTGTAACACCTCAGCAAGGATAATCCTCAAGAAATTCCAGTGGAATTTCATAAAATTCATAAACCAAGTATCAACGCATCGCGCGTCGCTGCCAACAAAATATTTCAATAATTCACAACAACAATTCGTAACTTTTCAAACAAAAATAATGAATTATCCACACGTGACCCTACGACCTCAACGTATACGCCTCTAAGGTGTACAGTTGGGTGCATACTATAGTCAACCCCCTTCCCTCACCCCCCAATGAACATGACTATATTTAGACGTCAGTGCCTACATACTCACGCCTCACAACTGGAGAGTCCAGTTGAACGCAAACTCAAGCATGGAATAAGAGAGTTTTGCTACGGCGAACGAGAAACCCGAAGAGTAATGCGTGCCGTTCGGTCTTACTCGGGGCTCCCGATGTTTATCTCAGACCTGTAAGTATGGGGCACTTATCCGACTAGACCAGACTCGACTTAACTCGGAGTGGAGTTGAGTCAAGTCAAGTCGAGTCCGAGTCGTGGTCCATAGACTCATGAGTACTTGATGCAATTCCAAGAGAGAATTTATATAAGGGGTTAATATTAGAGAATATAGACACTGTCCCTTGTGGCGTAACGTTCTAATAATAATCACCCTTGTGGAGGATAAGCGATCGATTACTGTCGATTGTATTGACGATAACAGGGATTATCGATCTTTTACGTAATTTCTTTTGTTCGCGATACCAAATCGACCGAAGGATTGGTGCTGCACGTGTGTTTGAATTTGCAGCGATTTTTTTCTTCGTTTTCACAGGTCAGCGGGTAAACTGTGAAAAGAGCTTAAGGAACTGATTTTACTTTATGGTTACCATTTTGCCGTGTCATAAATCGCAATTATTTTGGTCGAGTAGTTTTGTATAAGCGATCCTCGCGTATTGGTATTGAGGGATGATAATTGTGATCGATATTGATATCCGTTGCAGCAGGCATGACAGATATCTGTATTTATGATACGGATCAGTATTAAATCTTATTATGTATTTTGATATAAACTATTAGATTTTTTAGTGAAATTAAAAAGTTCTGATTACACGACTTTGTCGTCCTAGTCAATTTAAAGGATGCTGTGCTATTGGACCACGCCCTTGTTTAGAGGATGAAGATTTTACCTTGGTTTCATTCAACCTACACAACAAAATGGCTACTCCCACGTGCTGTAAAATTAACCAGTTACATAAGATCCTTAATAAATAACTGCCAGGTATTTTACCTGTACACACATATATATATGAACAAATAGTATATATACGTAATATATATACACATACACATATACATACATAGGTTACCAACATGAAACGTAGTCAGGACTTCCTTATTATTTATTTCTCCATTTTCTTCATTCTCTTCTCTTCTATTTCTCACTCCCACTTGCTCGGCTTAACGTTCACCTTTTTTTTTTTAATTTGGCCTTTTCAAGTAAATCCAAACGCAAAACCAGAAGATTGGATCGTACCTATAATAGAAGATTTATAAGAAAGATGTATATTTTGATACCGTGAGATATGGCCGATTGCACGTGAGACTCTAGTTTCCTGTATATTTCTCTATATACAACGTATCTACTGGCATCCACTAGTATCTCCTCCTACGTTCTTATTTATATGTACGTTAGGCCGGCTAACTCTGACTCTCCTACCATTTGCGTTTTCATATAGGAATAACGTACGATATATGCTTTCGCATATATCTATATGAAATGTTAATTAACTCACTATAACTCTGGAAGGTGTCTGGCCTCCTATAGGTTCGCGTGCCGCGACATGTCTGTAATCGTTCCATCCGCTCACCATATGATGAAGATTGCACGTAGGTAGTACAGATATATGTATAGTTTAAGTAAATAAACATATGCATCTAACTGTGCGACTGCACCGCAAGGTATTCTCGAAGCGTTAATTAAACGCACGTGAATATTTGGAAAATTGGATGGGACTTGAAAATTGCGAAATTTTATTAGAATTTATTTTACACATTTCTAGTATCTTGCTTATCTCGAAGACACGGATTAAATTTTTCTTTTGAAATTATACGATTTTTATTTATTTTGAGTATTAAACTCTTCTCGTGACTGTCTATCGGACTGTATAGATTGTTTTTGTACAGTCTTATGTACGGCTCGTTGAAAAGCCATGAATTTATCTTTAAAAAAAATAAAGATATGATGATCGACTGTCATTTCTTCTTCTTCTTTTTAATGAGTATCTTACTGGACCCCTAAAAATATTCTTGCAGTCGTTTACGCAGCTAATGGAAGTGATGAATTAATTTTCGAAAAATAATACAAAGACAATCATTGGACGACGGTGCATATATTTTATAGAACGTCTTTAAGATGGACGAGAAAATCAAGAGAAAGCACATTTTGTAATTAACAATTGAACGTGTCTCATGAGTATCTACCAGACCGTGTGAATTATACTCGTAGTCATATATACAACGCATCGAACAGTTACGAGTTAATCTTCTAGAAAGATAAAGACACGCATTGGACCGACAGTGAGTATATTTTATAGAACGTAATTAACATGGCCGCCTCGGATGGCGCATCGTGTAAAACACGAACCCCGGTAGCGTTTAATAAGGCCGTATATTTAAGAGGGCTGTGGACTATCTAATGCGCCAATCGAACGACCACTGCTACAGGTGTTTTCATAAAGAAAGACACCCCAACGTACGAATTCCACGAGGAAAATAAATTCATACCTTCGGATAACCAAAATAATTACAGAATCCCATAAGACGCTGGATCCGGACCAGATGCATCGCTGCAATTAGTCCCAGTCTTAATCGGAACACGTTCCAAAAGAGAGTCAGTCCAGAACACGTGCGCCGAGGAGTAACGAGTCAAACGTGGAATTGCAGTAGGAATTTATTTACTCGTACGAGGTAGGAATTGGCGTGGTGTCGAAGAATTTGAAAAATAAAGAAAAGCCGCCATTTTCGGTATCCGTCTGTGAAAATAGCTCAAGTACAAACGCGAGTATGTCAAAGCTAATTAGCGAACCGATAACAGTCATAGAGATAATGATAATCTAAGAAATTTATATGACCTATTCAAACCTATTGTTCTGATATTAATATCTTTAGCGCCTTACTCTGTGCATTAGAATGACATTTCTATATTCGATTTTACGTAACTCTATGCAATTTTATTTATTATGCTAGCTAACACGTACTTCAGCTATATCTATAGTACTTTATACATTATTCTATTGATGTATAATGATAGTTTATCTACGCATATAATACCCATTGACAATTACCTATTACTATCTTAATTGACTGTCTTGGATGCACTACCAGTTGCATCGAAATGAAATGCATATGTAAGCGGAAATTGCTCGTTTTGAAGTTCGTTATCCGGTAGGCATTCGATGCATCGTACGAGGCTATCAGTTAAACGGCGTGTCGAGTTTTACCAGCATCAGCGCGTTACTTACCTCAGAGACGGTGGTGGATGCGAAGTGGTGGACGAAGCGGAGGCAGGGCAGTTCTCGGAATTGGAAACCGGCAAGCTGGATTCTCAACGAGGCGAAGTACCGTCGCGATAGTTTTAGAAAACGCGCGTGTGTGTATACATATATACGTACGTTTTATGCACTTGTACATTTATGCACTTAGCCGTTAACCACTTATGTCTCTTGTCCCATTTTAAATCTACCGCCATTCGCCAGAGACCAATCAGATTTCATAGATATCAATTGGAAGTCGAACTGCTTACTTTATTGAAAAAAAAAATGCATTCGCCTCTTCGCTCTATTATGTGCATCTGTCCTATGCATATGTGTATTTCTAAGATACGTGGGTGGATCGTAACGGTTTTGTATCGTGCAAACTCGTGGAATTTATCGGGAAATCAGATGTTCCTTTCACGTGGTAGATAGTGGATGCTCGGCCGTAGCCTGAGAGTCGCGATGTACATTGATAAGGGGAGGAGATACGATTGCGCCCAATCGTAGAAATGCGGGAATAGATTGCATGGGGTTTTGCTCAATGGGAAGGGGTTGACTGTGTAAGGATAGACATAGGAATTCAAGCCATAAAGTTTCAAATTGATGCACACCGAATGCAAGTTGCTCGTTGGGCCTTAAACTGATGAAAGATACAAGCAAGCCGTGACGTATGAATACAGATAGTGATCAAGACAGAAATAATTCTTTTTTTTTTTCATTTAACAGAATTATTTGAACTTTGATTTTTTTTTTCAAAAATTTATTTTCCGTTTTCATGCACTATTATTCGTCTACGTAAATATACAGATGCGACGTGGTAACGCGTGTATAGGTTTTTGTTACTGTTGCTTAGTTGAAAAATGTAATTTTTCAAAAATCAATGATTCCGCATTGCGATCGTAAACTTTAGCCATTTCTGGTTTCCGTGGAATCTCAGCGTGTACAAATATACTATGGTACTTGTACATATGTCGAGGAGCTATGGCATAAACGATATTTAATGTGGCTCGTAATTCATCTCTCGGTGAAGGCCGGAATACAAAGTCCCATTCTGAGTTTCTACGTCGAACCTGTAGCACGTAGCCATAAAATCGTTACTGTGCATAATAAATTTCGTGCTTTACAATTTAGCGTGGAAGAATGTAAATATGAAAATTATCGGTATAAAAAAATAATCGAAACAAGACATACGTCACCCGGAAACAGTCGAACGAAGATGTAAATATTGAATGAAAAAAGAAAATTGATTTTTACGGAAAATTTTGAATAAATAATATTTTAAAAAAATGCAAAAATCACGTGCATCGAGTATCCAAAAATTAATTGCCATCGAATTTAATGGCGTTGACAAGATTTAATTGGTCGTCCTGACCAAGATTCTTCTCTTTCTTTTATTCTCTTACTTCATCCCCCCTCACTCGCTTCTCTCTCTTTCTCTTTTCTTCATTTCTCTTTCAGCTCGCTCCACAGCGCGCACGTACACTCGCTAATGATGCAATCGTCTCATCAGATATCCTGACTTGACTGGCTTTCCTCTTCGCTCCTTATTCCTCGCTCCTTACACACCTGACCATTCGAGGAGTTACCTTGACGGACGAACGCGTGGGTTGATAATCTACGGGGTGTCCTTCAATTAACAATTCAGTCCTTCCGAAAATATTCCGGCACGTATATTATCGTGGTATCGCGAAATCTATAATTTAATTAAAAAGAAAAAAAAAAAGAAGAAGAAAAGGTTTCGTGACAATATAATTAATACGTTACGAAGGATTAATCGTGTATCGTTGTTCGTTGCAATTTTAATTGCACACCCGTTACACGGTCCCTATCTCGACACCTGGCCGTAACATGTTCAGGATTCCTGGTAAAGATCTGCCAGATCCCTCTTGGCAGCGTTAATGTATCACCCTGTAGCGTAGCAGCGGTGGATCGCGAGATTTCATTCATGGCCGAGTGCAGAAAGTGCAGAATGAACGTAAGAGCGAGAGGAAGGCAAGCATGGCAATGAGAATTGGCACGTGTTAGTCGATGCACTTTAATTCATTCGAATGCAATACGGATGCACTGGTGTCTGTATGCACAAAATTTTCTGTCAAATTTTATTATCCAACGTAAATTTAACGCTTTCCGACAATTCGCATATTCGCGAATTGCATCGCGGATGCATTTTCGTAATTACGTAAAGCGCATCCTCCAAAATGCACTCTTGAATCGCAGTGTGCATAACGAACTATACAGAAGCGTGCTCGCCACTCGCGGTGCCGACAAAGTTACCGCAATAAAGCAATAAAAGGGGACCCATAAAATCTCCCCGAGCTACACCGCGGGGCCCTACTGCACTTTTTAGAGAGCGTCGGCAATGTCCGCGCGATGCATACTGATGCACTTTGTGCTTGGAAACAATGACCAACTGGCGCCGAGATGGATATTGCAGTGCGTCCTTTGTAATTATGCACATTCCAGAAAAATGGCGGTAAAAATTTTTGCACAATCCAATGAAAATTTAAAGGAGAAAATTTTCGCAAAAATTTCTGTTATTCCCGGACCCCTTATCCTAATTTTTTATGCACCGTATGTGTTTGCATACCTCTTCGATATTCCCAAGTGTTGCACGGGTGCATAAGGGAATGCAACTTCCTTGTAATGAGTGCAACGGGCAGTGGATGGGATCGTTTCGCGGCATAAATTCAAGACCTCGCCTCCGCTCGACGCGAATAAACGCCCGACTGATTTATCGCCAGGTGGATACGCAAGTAGCGTCACGTATGGATAAAAATTACCTAAAGGTGTCTACCCATGTGTGGAATCCATTTTATTTCCGCAAGACAGTGCATAAATTTCAGTAAGAGGAATTGTCGTGGAAATTTTTCATTCATGTCCTCATATCTACATATTTTCGCGAAATCTTTCGTGAGAATTCCCCTTTTTTGGTCTACTTTTTTTCTCCATTCAAGGTCAACCACAAGCGTATCATAAAGACGATTGTCTCTCGTTACGTTAAAGACCGTTAATTGAATCCAAATGCAAACACTACGCCATCTTGGTTATCCCGCTTGCTCGGAGAAAACCAGAGAAGAAGGCTGCGGATACTCTTCTCAGATCTAGATAGCTAAGAGTTATGGTACTTGCTATAGAAAAGCACCAATCATAGCCCTGAGCACAATCGCCATTGCTTTGCCGCCTGAGAAATAATCTGTTGCAGTGTTTCTATGGGACTCTATGGTGTACCATCATTTTCTGATTCTCTTTATACATCTAGTGTGTGTGTATATATATATATATTTATATATGTCCTTCTCAATTCCATAGTGACTACCTTTACGCCTTCAAGGGTCTCCTATCAGGTAAATTGGTGGTTACGATAGTAGAGCAATATAATGCTCGGAAATTAAAAAGACCGTTAATTAATGCCTGACTTCGTTAGAAAATTCCATTAGTTATCACCTGGTCCATTACAGATTTACTGATAATAATTTTAAGTATACCTAAGGTTGACTGTCCATATATACATATATAATCGACATCATGACCATATATATATATATGTATGCCTGTGTCGCTAGCAAGTAGAAGGCAGTGAAATTTTTTCGGTGAAAAAGTAAAATTCAATAATTCAATAATTAATGACGTAAATTATAAGAATTCTGGAAATTACTTTATATCATGATTCTCTTTGGGACTCGTGGTGGTCCCATACAGGCCGCGAAGTCCTAGCCAATCAATTTCCATACATCGCATTAATTTCCATAAACTGACCAGGGCCTCGAGGCTCGCGCACTGTGTGCGTGATGCGTTCGCGTTACCCATTCTCAAGAAGACATATATATTTTCCTACTGACTTCCTGTACTGTGATGTGTGCATACGTGAAAGCTGAAAGCTACCAGGAGGATAATGATTCGTTGCTCGTAACGCCGTGTGTCGATTTACGTACAGGGGCGTTTATGGGCCTTGGCCAATTTGGCTTTAATAAGGATTATATATGTATATTATATAATATACTATATATATATAGCTAATAAGAGAAGAGAAATGCATCCTGACTCCCTAAAACCAGTTAGTCATTTCTCTCTTGTTTTATTAAAAATTCCATAGATAACAATAAGCAATTAATTATTTTTATTGTTATTTTCACATTTCACTCATAGGAAAAAATATATACAATCAATGCCAATATAAAAGTACTTCGACGATCACGCGGTTATTTAAAAATTTACAAGTGCATCAAAAGCAATGCACTTAAGACGTGTCTTAGCAGCTGCATAAATCCAAGTGCAGCAGACGCGTGATTCTAGTAAAGAAATGAAGGTGCAACAATAATACGCAAGAGCTAAAGTAACGGCATATCGTCGTGACGTGACTTTGGGAACAACACGGCAACGCTGACCTGGGTCAACTGAGTCTACGTGTTACAGGATCAGAAATATAATCAACATCAACAACCATATACCGATCGCTTTATTACTGTTGATTAACTCGTATTTATTATATATACATCAACAGCGCTTTTCCATGCAACTGATGCATCGCCATTCGATGCAACTGATGCATTGCCATTCGATGCAATTGTTAAGATAACCTTAGAAATTTCGTACAGCAAAAATATTGTCAACCGACTGCAGTTGGTATTATATCAACAGTACACTAACCTCACTTCACGCCGATAGGGAGAGTCCAGTTGGACAACGTTTCGTCTGATTTACTGCAATGGAATATAATAATGCGACTGGTACGCCCACGTGGTCGATAGTTAATTTACAGGGTGGTAACGTACCGACGTATATACCATAGAAAATAATTCCACCCACGCGGCGTAATGCGAATCCGCCGTGCGACGAAGTATCGCTTATGTACTTCAGTGTATCGAATGATTCCCCATGGGAGTTTATTTCTCTTGTTACAACTAGTTTGTGAGACTTTCATGGGATACGGTAGTTGGTAGTTATAATAGAGAGAATATATATGTATATATATCAGGATGAGCATAAACGATTATAATGTTAACAGGTCGCCATTTATTATGGGGTTGGAACGGGGCAAGTACGTACCTTTGTAATCCGTTGTTATTGTTTATGGTATTTTTGGCTTAGTTCTTGGTACGAGGTTCAGTTCGATTAGAAGGGATGATCGATGAAAGTTTTAATTACTTTATAGGACCATAAACGGTTGTCCAATACCCATAACATGAAAATTTACCTTGTAAATTATTTCTATGGGTACTGATTAGGCGGATGGTTGTCACTGTTTTCTTTTTTTTTGAGAATTTTTGTATTACCGTTGACTTGCTACGTGTTTTTTTTTCGTATGGTCCGTGGCGAATTTATTTGATTAAGAAACAATTGGGAATCAATGTTATCGGCGATCTGATTCCCTTCCGGCAGGTCCACCGTGTTGCCGACCTGCAATGATTTACTCCGATCGATAATCTGATATGCAAATTATATTCGTACGGTAGAGATCAGTTACCTCTCTTGCATCGGGACTTTATGCGGCTTCCACACTGGACGTTTGGACTCGTCATTTATAACGATAGTTAATGACGACTCTGTCAAAATTGACTTTAATTATATGGGACGCGTGGGACTGTGATAAATCGTGTTGAATTTCTGTGTTGCCGATTTTTTGAATCAGCAAATCAGGGTCGATGAGCAGATCTCGCGTGGTGGTAGCTTTATGAAAATTATTCTTGACCCGATTGACACGTGACCGGATGTCTGGCGCGTGTCTTTGTCGCTACCGATTTCTTGTGGGTGCACCATAAAGACTGCCGCACACGAAACCGGCTTACAATTCGGCTCACAGAGGCGTACCTTGGTACGCGAAGCGTAATCGCAGGAATGCCGATTTTAAAAGGAATCCCATTAATCATATTCATTATTCCAGGCGTGGGAATGTTGATAAAACACAGGCTCGTTTATTACTGATGAATCTACGACGCGATATCGTTGTAGCTCATTTTTTTTGCCGGTTAATCTGCGACCGTGGATCTTTGACAGGATTCCTGTCAATGTGGCTACCTTGTTTAAGGATTACGTATGTATATGGACCCTGAGACCTGGAGGTACCTAAAAAGGATTTTGCAGACGGAGTGAGCAAAAATGGAATTTTTTTTCAGTCCACGAAAAAAAGGACAGTAGAATTCGAAAATTATACCCAGTTGTCAAAATTAGCATCCCACTTTTATTTTGGTAATTCTTGCGGGGGTGGGTTGGATGGTACCGATTTCACCCCACTATTCGAAAAATCGAAAAAGTAGTATTGATTTCCTCTGTGCTCAAGAATTTAGGGGTGCAAAATTAAAGACAATGTCATATCAGGAATAAGTTTTAGGCATTTTTCGAACGGTACTAATGATGGGGCTGTTTGCGATTGGCCGATTGCCGATTTACTTGCAGGTAAAGGACACACCCTTTGTAAAAATGGGGGTGAATCCTAGAAACCGGCAAGAAGCCGGTAATGAATCATTATTCACTTAGTGTTTGACGATAGCGATGTGCACGTCTGTGCCGGTTTAGTATTTCGAAAAATTTCGTGTCACCAAAAGTATATACTTAAACTGTATTATATAGAAAGATGTCGCTCACGGAATACGATACGGAGGTAAGTGCAATTTTTCTCTTGAATAAAATCAACAGTGAATGTGATTATAAAAATTGAGAGAATAATTTCATTTCCTTAAACTTTTATATTAATACAAATTTTGTAATTGTCTATCTTTTTTTTTAAAGCTTCTCGCCCTTTTCGATAACGACTTTGGACCACCGACTGTTGATCAAATGGAAAGTACTCTCAACTGTACAGATTTTGGATTAGACTTCGATACCCAAGAAGTAATAAACACGTACACCTACGATTCACAACTCACTGTCAACTTGTCAACCAATCAGACTCAAGCAGCTGCAGCTGAAACTTTGTGCTGTACCAACGACAATCAGCACAACTTTTCATCAATACCAACTGCACCATCAACCTCAACATCGGATGTGTACTTAGCATCAACTTCGAACTCAACTGTAATATCAACTTCAATAACCAGTTGCATAAGTCAAGGACAAACTGATGTGGCTGTTGATACAACAACAACTTCAACCTTTGCTGATCCAAACAATACAAGGCTGGCACAACAAATTGGTTTCGGATCTGCAATTGGAGGTGTTGAAGGGTTTAACAGTGAAGTGCAATTTGAATTCAACAATTCTGATTATAAAGCAATCGAGAACTCTGTTCAGCACTTCTGGGCTGTTTGCGTGAAACGGGAATCAAATGTGCACGATTCACAGAGAAATTCTTCAGGGCAAGTCACACGTTGCCGCAAGAGGTCCAGGAGGAAAATTAATGAAGAGTGCACGTCTTTCGTGGGACGTGTTCCGGATGAGAAGAGACATCTTCAAGGGCCTGATGTCTTTAATCCACCTGTATCTTACACCTGCGTCTTTTGCCCCAAGGGTTATTATAGTACGGAATACAGTTATCGCCATCAACTTCATCACGCTAGAAAATTACTCACGTGTCCATTATGCAATTTCGAATCAAGAAGCCTCGACAATCTGTACAGGCACGCGAGATACTTTCATCATATACCAAAATATTTGAAACAGTTCATGGGGTACCATTGGACCCACAAAGAATAATGGCGGACACTGCAAAGATCAAAATTACGTTTAATTTATATTTATTCCAATTATTTATTAGTGTTACTGACACCAGTTTTTTTATCGAGCTTTAATATTCGTTAATTAATATTGTAAATCGTATTTTGACTATTGCATGGATATATTGCGACTGTGTATATAAACTGTTTTTTTATGTAAATATATTTATTTTGCATTTTAATTGTGTCACTTGTTCTACAGGCACATCTTCTGGCAATTTTTTCACTGCTAGCTGCGAGACTTTTTTCGTTTTATTCAAGGCATCGTAACTTTCTTTTTAACCAAGAGAAATGCATTTCAGCCTTGAGACAATTTTGAGCTGTCATGTTTGCTACACTGAGCCAACGTCGAGTAAGACCTCTGTGAATCATTGATGAGTAATGTAGAAAGGCGACAGTAAACAAAACTGCAGCCGTTATACATAAAGTACACTTAAAAATTACCTTTAGTAGAATTCGTTTTTTTTTTTTGGATATTGGTTAGTCGTTTTTAACTACAGCATCCAATTAAACCCTTTTGCTGTGATTGTCATAACATTTTGAGCTCTAAGTGTGTCTGCCTGATTTTTTACAGTTATGTCTCAACTGGCCGCCATATTTGTGGTCAAGTCATTGCGACTCTGCTGCTATGCCAAATTTGATATTCCTATTCTTAAACACGAAACGACAACAAGGGTGCGTCCACAATGAACACGTGTTTCTTTGACGGTAGCAATAAAGAGCTTTCCCTTGTGCACTGTGTTAGCTGATATCTTCTATCATTCTGCATCTAACGGAAGTGTAAAAGGGAATAAAAATTCTTGACAATTTTCATAAATATAAAACTCCATTGAATCGATCAATATTACGTACAAAACACTTATAAAATAATATAAAAATACTTAAAAGTTACATAAAAAATTTCATGATTGAAAACAATCGAAATCGTACGATATAATCTTAATCTAAAATTAAAAATTGCGAATAGTGCATTTGATTTTTCTCTTGCTACAGACTGCCTCGTGCTTACGTTTGTCGCTTTTAATTGCGAAAGCCTTATTGCACTTTTTGCAATGTTGAGTGTAACTCATGTGAAAAATCATATGTCGCCTGTGTGCCAACTTGTGAAAAAATACCTTCGAGCACTTGTGACAAGCGAAGACCTTGGGTTTTGAAAACTCAAAATTCTTCGATTCCTCCAATCTTTGCTTTTTGACTGGCAAAACTTTTTTTACCTCAGCCTGTACAGATAGTGTCTTCAGATAATGCAAGATGTCAATAGTCAGTACACTCTCTCCACCAATTTCCAAAGTCCTCTTCTCTTCACTGTATTTCCTCAGATTCATGCGATTCTTTCGATTTTCACGTTCCTTGATTAGGTCACGACCGAAACGATCGTAGTGGAACTTTTTTGATCTCTTCAAAAAAAACCGCACTGACAATCGATTTTCCAAATCCTCCAGCATGGCAGTGTCATCTATTATATCCGGCGTGGTAGAGTCCGTAATCGGTATCTGTAACAATAAAAAAATTCAAAATATTAGTTTTTTTGTTCAAAAATGATTAATCGAAGCAGAACCAATTTTTGATTGCAATTATTTTTTTGTTCTCACCTCAGGAGCAGTCGAGGTTATCCTCTTTACACTGTTGTCAGTGAACATCTTGTAGTGTTGATTTTTTTCGTTGTTTATGTTATTGCGTTGTTTCTGACTAGTTCAAGTTGACTTGTTGATAACTTTCTTGTTCAAGGAAACTTGATAACTTTCTTGTTCAAGGAAGCTCCGATTTTTCAACGAAATTGTAACCGATTTGTTGATCTTTGGTGGATGACGAAAACTTGACGAAATTTAGAAGAAAAATATCAACTGATACGAGCGAAGTGCATGATGCGCTTTTCGATGACTGAATGACTAATCTACCTGTCGATCGGCACTTTTATAAGGGTTGTTGCACCCGCTTAGAGTTCATTGCACCAATTACCGATTCGGAACGAAATATTGACTACCTGATTGGCGGATTCTTGGTGTGCTTCGTTCTTGATTAAAAAATTTACCGAGTTTTATGATTGACATCAGTTGGATTCGACAGAAAATATCTCTCAAAAATCAAAAGTATTTGATCGTTCAATTGATCATCAATTTCCCATAATATTTTATTTTTGACAAAATTTCGTCAAATTTTCTTTTTGTATCAAACTATCAAAAATGCATTTACGAGATATTTGAGTTTTCAACAAAAATCATTTATACTTCAAACGTCTCAAAGTATATTCCAGAATAATAAGATTCTCAAAAATTGTTTTAAGAAAAATTTAAAATTGTGTATACACACGAGGAAGAATGACATATTCAAAATGGCAAATTATAACGGGACCGATTTTACAACACGTAATAGAAGGCACAAAAATGAATGAAACTTCCCCAGTAATCAGCTCGTGTCGTATATCAATAAAAATAACCAACAAGAGATATACCCAGTAAATTCATAAAATTCTACGAATTAACCAAAATTCTAATTACCCATGCAATAGCATTATAAATGACAATAAAAATGTCAAAATTCAGTATCCACAGTCACATTCCACGTGCCGTATTTAATTACCGGTAATAAATCCATCGTCATTGTTTACAAGTCCTATAGCTATGCAACCAAAACGGTACGCGTGGATTACAATGAGTAAGCGTAAATATTTAATTACATTCTATTAGCATATTCGTAAAAGCCATTTAATTCAGTGTACACTTGTCCCAGCATATTTTCCGATACCTTGAAATATGATGATTTTCATTATCACGTTACTCACTTAAGTCACGTAATTATCACGTTTACTCAAGTGCAAAGTCAACGTTCGCAAAGACGATTATTCCTTCCGTTCGCGTGACGGCTACTTCCAAAATGATTCTTCCAAGTAAAATGGCTGCCGTAAAAAATGACAAAACGTTCCCAGGAAGAAAAGCAAAATGGCCACCAAAGAAGGATTCCGTTATAGATGGCTGCAATTAAGCCGCACGTATAGGCACGTAAAGCCATACCTCCTCTCTGGCAAAGATATTAGTGTACAGTGCTTACACGCAGAGTACAGTAATAGCTAAAAATAACAATAACACTCGAGAGCAGAGTTAGTTACTAATTTAATTTAACGTCATTGGCCTCATTCGTTAAACGCAGCATCACTCACCGGCGGATAATTAAACGCTTCATAATTAGTGCCAATTAATAAAAATGTCCCAAGAACCACGCAATGCATACGTATCTGCATGCATGAAAAAAAGCTACCTGTACACTGCTCGTTACAAAAATTAAAAAAAATCCCATTACCGTTATCTACGTATTAATTAAGATTCATTAACGAAGTATAATTAAATATACAAAAATAAAGGCTAGTTCTCAAGCTTGATTCCACAAATCCAAGCAATATATATATATATATATATATATATATCTGTATACAAATGCTACAAAGTTACCTGTACAGTGCATATCTCAAAAATAAAAAATTTTCATTATCCTTATCTATGCATTAATTAAAATTCGTTATAAAATTGAAATTGAATATACAAAAAAAGACTGTAATCATCGATAAGCTCAATTCAATAAATTCTCTTGTTTAATGAAAAGAGGTCGAATACTTATGAAAAATCTATATAAAAATGGCGGCTCACGCTAACGTCAAGGCTACACAATTTCAACCGTTATCTCTTGTCAGTATATCCAATATGGCGACAGTGTACTTGATACTAACGAACCTCATCACCACGGTTGACTTCCTGATAAAAATGCAAAGTGATCCTACGCGAAAAATGAAACGGGATCATTACAGCTAC
This sequence comes from Pachycephus smyrnensis, assembly GCA_030142225.1. Lineage (NCBI taxonomy): Eukaryota > Metazoa > Arthropoda > Insecta > Hymenoptera > Cephidae > Pachycephus > Pachycephus smyrnensis. The sequence goes on from JARQST010000164.1 coordinate 219,311, forward strand.
CAATGGCCTGTACCAATGCACTGTAAGGTATCTATATCTACCTGCCTATCCAACTGGATAGTAAAGGACTGACTGCAAAATGCGTGTAAAAGCAAGGAGCAATGTCTTGAGCTGATACTCACCGCAGCAATCACCTCCTGGGTGGTCCGTAAAACGCCATGGGCCATGCACCAGCTTTCTACGTCCGTATTAAGTCATTTCAAGCTGGATCAATGTACATTCAGGATTCCTTATATTACATTGATCTCAAGATATTGATTATTGCATTTTTTTTTCTTTTTCACGAGTATATCTATACATCTGATACATATATACTTCATTTATTTGAATATAACATGGTAAAGCTATATTCTATGTAGATACTGTATTAATACATAGGAATTTCATATGGGATACAGACGGATGCTGTTGACTGTACGTTTTGAGATGAAAAAAAGGATAATACTGAAAATAAAGCGAAATTCGTATTTCTTCTTTTTTTACCGGTTTGTAATCCAACGGCGAAATTCGGGTATTTAGGGAAATGAGAGGCGATCGATATCCGATCAATAGTTCCTTGAGGGTATATACGGAATGGTATAGGTAAAAAACGCGTCCTGTATAAGATACACTTTTTGCTGGTATATTATCCTCCTTGAATCTCTCTATTAGCATAAACTGCAAGTCAAGCTGGAATTTTCATGAGGGATGTTATAAATTTTGTAAAATAAAAAATGACGACCGATCATGTTCCAGTATATATAACTATATATACGACGTACTTGTTTATGAGGATCTATTTGGTAATATATTTGTGTAATAGATTATTGATCATTTTTTCAATTCCTACATTAAAAATCCTTTTTTGTCCTCATCGATAACTTGATTCGTCACACTCACCAGCCCTGTCAACCCACGCCTGATAATATCATCCTAGGATAAAATCTGGACAGAAATGATAAAATCATCATTAACCACAAGAGTCGCATTATTAATCGTTGATTTATGCAAATGCTGCCAATAACGTTTATCTCGCGCTATAATTATCCGCATTATCCTGCGAGTACAGTGTGTACTGTGTATATACGATAAATTGCATAATTGCATAGGTGAAAGGTGCATAGGCAGTGCAATCGTTAGATTTCTTTTGAGAGTCGTAAGATTTTTTTTTAACGATATCGGAAATCTGTTTTTATTGGAAATACGGGGATAGGTGATTTAATGATAATGAAAATGGCCGCCACTGGAATTGCACTGGGTTCCGTGCAAGGGGGAACGTGCATTTTGTCTACCGATGCGTTTTTGCCGTCGGGCGATGCACGCGTGGGAGAATCGGCAAAATGTCAAACGGCCGTCACGTCCCGACTAAACCACTTCAAATATTTGATCTTACGATCCTGGCCACTCTTCGTGTATTCACTAATTATCTGTGATCTTCTTTTTTGCTCGTGCTCTCCATTTTGGACCTTTAGACTTCATTCTCGAGTAGGACTTGCTTGTCTGACTGCAACCTACCTGCTTAAGGGGGAATGGAACAGCTCGACGAACTCCGAGTTGACGGTGCTGCCCCGCGTTGTGGCAAGTCGTGGAAATACGTGACTATACTTTTGCACGTTTGTATGACGTCACGCTTTATTGATGCTCAACAGATTGCTGCGTTGAAATAAAAACATTCCATATACAATTTTGGCTAGAGTATTCAAAATAAGCACCACTGCCGCACTTAGGGACTAGCCGTGCTACTACTAGCGCTTGCTGTGGCAAAAGGCTAAAGTTTTAAGCGGGGCAAATCGGTGCGTTGACGGCTCCGCATGTCGCACCCAAAAATTTCGAAATTCGCTATACGGCGGCAATTCCCAGTGCTGTGGTGTAAAGTTGAGACATGTAAAACTTTCTCTGCGTGCCCCTTTTTTCGGTTTTCATCGGAGGTGCATTGGATAGCGAACGGCAAAGGTATTGTCGTGACGCCATGACAGATTCGTAGGCTGTCACTGCCGATATTCAGGTATCTTTTATATATTTTCTATGCAATAATTCAAAAATTGGGCTCTGTAGGGAAAGTTATACTATCGGAAGGCTTCAATTTTGTGTCATCAATTTATTGACAGTACTTTTTGAATAGAGATTTTTAGATGCGAAGTTTCCCCGCTTCGAGCTTTCGTACGAGTGACACACTCACACATAAAAAATGCTGTTCCATTCCCCCTTAAGTGCATCCCGGCTGGTATAGGTTTTACGCGGTGAAAGCAAATATAAAATGGCCGGAGACTCGTTAACAGATTCGTTTGATTGGATACAGTGCTTGATCGAATCGGCTAATTACTGCGTAATTGGCCATTGCGTTTCTTATGCATGATATTTTCATGTGGAATTCATCACGTTTTTAAATGCACCTTTATCATGAGATATCCAAATAAGAATACAAGAATTATTTGATAATTTTTTTGTATTTTCACTGTATTTTGGAAATTTCATATATTACTTTGTTATAAATATTTGATTGGGTTTTTGTAACGATTAAAAAAAAATTTTTGTGATACAAAATACTTTTGTACTCTCGTATGATTCTTGTTGTTATGTACTATAAGCACTATTTGTATAGTTGGTACTCCTGTCACAATATGCGATTACTATCTTGTGATCATTGTCGATCTGCTTGTCACTGACGAAGTCTAGCGAGCGAAAGAACGAGATCACAAGAGACTAAGAAATAAGTAAGAGAGAGGAGACTCTCTTAAGAGAGAGACTGTAGAATCCTTGATCGTATCTTTGACGGCGTTTGTGAACCCGCGGGCGAGTTGGACCCTTGGGCCCGCGTTAGATCTGTCGACCCACGTTGACACTTTTTACATTATCATTTCTCTCCGTGACCATGATGCATCAAGTGCAGCATCAGTATCGTAAGAGAAGATAAAGAAAAACAGTTTTACCCAAGACCGCCTTCTCTTGAATAATCTTTACGTAACAGTAAAAAAAACGAAAAAATCATTTTAAGAAACTCATTCTTTACTTAAAAAACTGAATGTAAAATTTCACAAAATCTTATCCAAGCAAAAGACAAATGTTTATATACAACAAATTAATTTAGGCAACCAAGAAAGATGAACATCGCTATCAGTTGAATGGCCACAAAAAATGACGCCTAGGTAACATCCACCTATCTGAAAAGAGAAGCCGTGACCAAGAAGACGGCAGCTAATCCAAAACCGGACTGTCCCAATTTTCGGGCCCAATCAATCACGTTCGTAAAACGTCAACAGGTTGTCATATAATAATTCTGATCACAATCAGCCGATGAAGATCAAAGTATAGCTTCAATGGAAGAAAGACATCTGACGCACAGAATAGAATATATCAAAGGACCCCCGTGACGTGGGCCAAATACGCACCTAATCTTACCATTGGATGATAACTTATAAATGGGCCTTAGTATCAACCCACATAATATATCCTATTGTATCATGATAACGATAACGCCCATCCGCACAAATGGAAGCTACCGAGACTCTACTCTCTCTCTATTCACAATAAAGGTGCATGAGATAACACAAGGGGTGTACACATTAAAAGGAAGTGACGACATCAAACGCGCCAACGTTATCAGTACAAACGATAATATCGCCTCAACACTGCACTACTTGTAAACACGTGTTACAGTGCTATCAAAGAGACACGAGGACAGGATTAAACCTACCTTCTAAATAAACGTGGGTGGCTAAGTCTATTGTGTTGAGAAAAGATACGGACCCGACGAACTGAAGTGAATCAGGGCCTTATGCCCTTATACGATACTGACCCTAATTCCTTGCTTTGTGAATAAAATTCCACATTCTTTTTCTCAACCTTCTCATCGAGTCTTAACCAAGCACTGTAGTAGTACTTTATACTATATCTACGAAGTTACATATATATAGATTCGGCTAGAGTTAAAGGGGCCCGATCCAATTATTCCATAACAAAAGGGGGCCTCATGGAAAGCATCTTCTTCTCTTTTCATACAATACACCTGGCTCTGTGGTGGCTTTCACTTAGCGAGCAATTAACACAATGACGATAGTGTTACAAGCATGACCATCAGGATATCCTTACCTACGTATATAGAAAGACATCATGGCGTCCTAGCAATGGCGACTATTTTAATATTATAAATTAAAGAAATCTTGGGATTATTATACCGCACGAGGCTGGACAAGAAGTCAGCTGGAGTGTAATTACATTTCTAATGGAAGAAACACGAATTACACTTGTACCTTGAGTGACTAAGCTGTTTCTGGTGACGTAGCAAAATCAAAATGGAGGACTACGACCGGTGAGAATGAAGGGCCCGTTTTGTAATCAGGACCACCGAGATTAAATTATTAAGTAGATTATCATCTGTCTGTACTGCTGCCGGTATATTGTGCATATATTATCAGCACTACTTCGTATATCGATCAATCGGACACCCTGTATATATTCTAACGATGTTTATTGCCAATGAAATTTTTATCAAGATTAATTGTACGCGTTGTAAACGACAGTCGGTGAAATTTATTTCGTACCAATGACGTTCTACAGAAACCCATCAACCTGACTCGCGTTGTACCTCCGTAGAGTGCTTACCGGTACGTGTACCCGGTGTAAAAAAGATCATGAATCTCTGATCGGATTGGCTCATTATATTTAACGCGCGAGATTTATATTTATATCGACTATATTTCCCGCGCGAGTAACACGTCAGGACCGTCTTGTGCACCTGGCCAACTGTACGCCCACGTGGTAATGCGTATATACGTTTCTGAATTACGTACCTATGTGATGCCCACATACTCGCGTATGAGCGATTTATCGGAGGATTCATGATTCTTCGTTGTGTTACAGTCAGGTTGGTATAACTGCCTACGCCAAATAGCGGACGTGTATATTTACTACGTCATTTACGATACAGTATTTCAAGGGGGTTCTATCAGGCGTACCAAAGTAAAAATTTTTTTTATATATATGACAAAATTATATGAATTTATTATGTGGAATTTTTTATACGTTCACCTGCGCATGCTCGTCTATTTTTTTTTTTGAAATGAGGATTTATTATGGTGGTAAGGTTCCTGGTGAATGAAGGAATCAGTCCTAAGTATGGTGGAGAGTGAATGGATAATTTTGTTAATGACGAATTAAGTGACTAAGCAACAGCGTCGTGGACGTCGTATAGAAGTGCGCGACAAAAGCCGTCACAAAGGCGCTGGTAGTGCTTATCGGCGTCGCGAGGAAATGGGGCCTGGTACCCCACGGGAGTAGTAACGGGGCCTGACCCATAAATGCTCGTCAGACAGGGCCCGGCTACTCTGGCTTATCTCCCATAAAAATACCTTTCCCATAACACCGTGCGTCACTCGAGGATCCCGTATACTCACGTGCGCGACAGTTACGTAAACGAAATAGTCTTATGGCTGATTTTTAAAAATCTATGACAGCGACGGATTCGCATTTCTCGAGTAAAATTGTCGCTATGACGTAAGAGGATGTTAGAGCGACAAAAACAAAATCTGTAACTTTATTATACCCGGCAAAATAACAGCGACAAGAAACACGTGTTCTTTTTTCTTGTCGGGACTATTAAAAGGGCCCCTGAGGAGGCGGGGGGCCCACTCGACAATGCGTCGCTCACGTGTGAATGCACCTGTCGCTCTCATAGCGGCAGTACCTATACGGTTCCTCATTCGAAGCGACTATTCCAGCTTCGTTAATTGAATAGAGAAAACCCACGCCTGTGGAGGATCGGTGGGCGTCGTTTATTGTGAGTAAGACTTTATGAACTCATCACGGTGGTCCCGGTCGCTCGTTTGGCTTTAACTTGAATGAAGGCGTGTGCGCAAGCGGCTTTGGGCTACGACGATACGATTAATTGAATCGTATCGCGAAGAATCATTTCTCGCTTCTTGTGTAGTGAGCATTGAAAATTCGCCCAAAATTTGTAGACAAGTTAATTTTGCGCGTTTAACATTATTTATTATTTCTTTTTGTTCTCCATGCATTCGTCGTCTCATTCAATCGGTGTACTGGCCCGATTTCCAATCGATCTTTTCTGTGCTCCCTCGTATAAAGTTGGGGCCCTCTTCCTGGGCCAGTTTAATTTAATACGTCGACACGATCCTCATTACCAACCGATGAAATCATAAATCATGAACGGAGATATTAATTGAGAAAAGATCTCCTTTCGCTCCACGAATCTCTACCTACCGAGTCAAAGCATACAGAAGGGGAAATTCATTTGGCTGAAATCTCTGCAATTTTTCTTTATTATCGACAAATCTTTACATAACCTTTGTACTGTTTGACTTGGCGATATTGGCATTGTAAATTACACGTTTCGCCATTCAATTTCGCAATTCTTGGCTATCTTAATTCTGAGTGTTAACTGTTAGTCAATATTTAACGACGTAACGAGGTTTGCTTACAATTATCGTTTACTCGATTAAAACAGGTGTTGGTGCGTTTAACCTTTACGTCATAAGCTAATCGGTTAATTGGTACAATTTATGAAACAGTCAATAATTAATTTAACTTTAAGTTTTATCAGTAGTTGAAGCTAGTATAGCTATATGTGCAAATATTGATAAATAAATTGTAATATATTTACATAATAAAATGGGGAAAAAAATAACGAGAAAGAAAATCGAAGAAAAAAATCATACAAGGCCCAATACTATAGTCGATTAAACAATTCTTCTTTGGGCCCAGTCCATTAATCACCTGTCGATAGATCCACACCGGAAACGTCACGTTAAGTCACGTTGCGTATAAACCTGGACCCTCTTGAAGAAGTCCCAATAATCATGAGTCTAATGGGCCCTAGTCAAGGATACCAGTCACGATTAGCATAGTCCCTCTGTTAAGTCCACGCGACGACAATACAAACACAGATACAAAGTCAGTAAAGAAAAAAAATCTAAGCTCGTCTCTACACAATAAAATTCTTATCAGTGGATATACTCTTTTATTGATTGATCATATTATTTACCATGAGATAGATAAGGCATTGCACTCTATCACTCTACAATACCTGCACGGTGCATCTTCCAAATGAGTATGTATGCACTTTTCCAAAAACATGGGACCAATAATATATTTTCGATATATCCATAACTTTTGTATTACGTCGCACCTGCATTGGCTGAATGTGCATCAACAAGCACCGACTGACCGAGCAACGTGTTGCTGATCTCACGTGACTTGTACAGTTGGGCCAGTTGGTATGGGTTATTATGGTACTTACAGTGCTTATAGAGTCGGCGAACCGAAGTAAGTCCCAGATATATCTCTTAGGCCCCGACTACACCCACGTGCAAGGCATAGTAAACACCGAGGAGTGACTGAGATAGATTCGGATTCGGTAAGATAGTGTGGATGGGAGGAGAGAACCAGTAGGAGAGGAGAGACGAGAGAGAGAGAGAGACAGTGGAAGAAGAAGGAGAGAGGCTACGCAAGCTAATGGTAATGGTAGCACGCCAGTGTCTCCCGAGCCGCGGTCCAAGCCGGTGCATCCGCGTCCTCCTCTTCGCGGTAACACGTGAACGGATTAACTTCAATGAGAATATCCGATTTAATTAGATTCGATACGATCAGTTAAAATTGCTAAAATTGAATAACAGCAGCAAGAGAGAAATTTTTAATTAATTTCAATGTTTAAGATCACCGTGACGTAATTCTCTGGTTAATCTGGACCACGGATGCTGTGGGAATATTGTGTTTTTTTTAAGTTGATACATTTTTTTTCAATTATCATTGGCAATGATACTGGATAGATTGGTTGTTCTGATAATACGAAATTATTACTTGTATTCGAGAGTCTAGGGTAAAGGACAGTCGTAAGGGGATCTAAATTAGGATCATGACTTTATGAAGTGTTTGTCCGGTGTACCAAAGAGTGTTATGGATAGCTGACTATGGGGTAGAAATGTACCCCGGAAGGTGGTTCTGGGCCCAGGGCTTCCTGGCCCTGGGTAGTTTCGCGCTACTGGTGGTATCCAAGGATATAAAAGACAAACTTCAGGTTAAGGGAGCCACTTCGAATGAAGTGGCACTCGTTGGTGGATACAGGGTAAAGTGGGAATTCGGTGATAGCGCGAGTGAATCGTTGATAAGAAACGGTGGGAAAGTTCGTGCGGATAGAAGAAAACAAAATGGCGAAGATTACGATTACCGGTGGCACTCACGGAATCCGGACGATTTCGCGTGGGAATCGGCAAAATCGTACGACGTGAACGCGCCTTACAGTCCCGGCAAACTACATCGCTCAAAGACGATTAAAAGTCCTGAGATGTTTGAAAATGCCAAAAGCGATTTTTCAAAAATTGTCAAAAGTAAAAAGACACTGTCGGAAAATGAATCGATTAAAGAAATTCCAAGAACACTAGTCAAGCGGCGTGGAAGAAAAAAATCATTGACATCAAGATTTTCAAAATTCAATTTTCGAAATGACAGTCGACGACCAACGAGACGCGAGTATCGTCAAGCTGAAGTTAGCAACTTTCCAAAATCAAAAAGCAAAGATTCCTCATGGAGGAGAGCATCGCGACGAGCGGACGCTTCTCGACGCCTCGCGTCTCCCTTATCTAAAGAGGACGTGACGCTCTTATCAAACTCCTCCGTGCAAACTGCAGCGACGAGCAATAACGACGAAGGTCGTATTTCCGGCAAAGATTTGGATAGCGAAAAAAATCGCAAACTTGAAAATCGACAGCGACAGCGTAGATACACTTATTACGCACGAGCTCCTAATCCAATGGCTTATGTTCACATCCAACCGTCATATCCATATCCAGCGACAACCACCATGGAGAAAAAATGCGTGCGTTGTATGGTGTTCTATAAACCGTGTCCACCGCGACAACCGCCAAGATACGTCAGTCCCACGTATAGATATAGAGAACCGGCATCAAAGTGGCGCGGATTGAAGTACGGTGAGTTAGCTAAAAAGAAATTTTTTATTCACTATACCCACCAGTCCTGACATTTTTTCCGTATATTTTCACACTAAAAATATGAATAATTTCATTGGTACTGTATCAAAGTATATCGAAGGTGGGATAATGAAATAATAAAAAAAAATTACATGGCTTTCTAATATACCTATAGGGATTTTACTATGTCTATGACATAACCTACAATAGTACAAAGTACTATGAATAGTCTTCTGACTGTCTCATTAGTAACTAGAGCCACTTCTATAGCTGTTACAATAATAACAGTCTATAGCACGCGTCCCTTACGGTATTGTTCAATAGGGGTATCCATTCCCGAGGGAATTATGCAAATGTCTGCCGTTCGATTGGCGGAATGAAAGAATAATCAAAGAGCGGTATCCAAGAAGACGAGACAAGACTCCAGCTACGTGTGATTAAACGCGTGCGTGATTTCGCGTGCGTATAAAAATTCGAATAGGCTTGCAGCAGCGATGTCAAATGGATGGTACACGCACAAATAAAATCCTTAGGCTTAGTTTGACAGCTGTTAAAAAAACGTTTAAAAAATTTTATCATACGTTATCAAATGTCAAAATAAAAAAAGAAATTATTAGCTCGAAAATCATTTTCTATATTACTCATACGTAACGCATGTGCATACGTACATATGTCACTGTCTCGGATTTCTTTTAAACGTTTAAAAGTATCATAAGGCTGACGAGCAAAGCGCAGTAAAAATTACGTGGCCGCTCTAAAAATATCGCGCTATCGACACGCGTGTCGTCTGACACACGCACTTCTCGCATGCGCGAGTCCACTTGCGTGCGAAAAAATAAGAGAACGTCGAAAGAAAATACAAAAGCAAACGAATAAAAGCACATCTTACCGTTTCTATATAACATGTACGCTTCGTGTGAATCATCCTTAAACACTGTGTGCACTATGCGTTTCACCTTGAATCACTAAGCGCATATGTGGAAGCGCCGTAATCACGCATGAAAGTAGCGTAGACACGTGACCAGCTGTGCGATATATCTTAGCGCACCAAGAGAAAAGATAACAAATAGTTAATTGATAACGCAATTACGTAATCACGTTGTCCTAACGAGTACACCTGATTTTGTTTATTAGAAAGATGTTAGATACACACATGCGTGACACTGTTATCAGTCCCTCAAATATATTTACTATGGAATTAGAGGAGCATCCATAAATGAAAATCTACTACGATTATCAGTGAATAAGAGTGATAATAAAAATTACTATAATTTCCAAAGTAATTAGGTCACAAACCAATGCAGTTTATGCTCGTTCGCGTCCGAATGACGTTTTTAAAAAATTCATAAAGGCTCCCGTCGCGGCGACCAAACTCAATTAGACACAGGGATTAAATTTAATTAACGCGATGGGACTTACCCCCACCACCACACTCTACACTTGAGACCATCAAGCTTCACTGTAACGACTTAATCTCTTTCAGTCTGTCTTTTTAGTGCGTCCTTAGGTGAGACGGATTTTTCTCTGCATATGCTGTACGTATACAGTCTCGGTCAAAAGTATTGCACTGTGCCAATACTTTTGACCAAGTATGTACACGTGTGTACATACACCCGCCGCAACTGTGTCTGTATACGAATTTACCCGAATGCTAGCGGAACGGTACGAATCGATGTGCGAAGTAAGATAAAAAATTTACATCTTAAAAGAGCATATTTCATATACTCACATATGCTGTTCACACATGGTTCTGAGACAATGTGCATTTCTACATATGGCAATAAGAGTGTACGTACAGGTATGTACGCACCTTTACCTATATCCGTACGCGTAGTAATTCCATCGTTTTTTTTCGCAAAGATCAAAGGACCCATCGAACCATCCATATTTATGGGCCTTTCTTGTGACGGCTCACGCCGTCCCGACGACGGACGTCGTGGGCGACCCGTTGTTTGAACGCCACTTTAAACCGCGCTTAACGCCTTCGGAAACCCATTAGGCTTCCGTTGCTGATGTGTTTCTTAAAAAAAAAGTCCCCCAAAAAAAATGAAAAAAAATAAATGGGCCCCACCAACATTATGCCAGTCTTCACGAATTCATATTGGGCATCAGAGTCATTGCTGCTTTTGCTTTTTAAGGTTGGGTTTTTTTCTTTTTTTATCATTTCACCCACAGCCTTTACGGGACTATCGATACGTATGATAATGGTCCCCCGTTTATCAAGGATATATGCTTACACTCTGGGGGCCTGATGGGACTGACTAATCGCTCAGAATGCAATTTATAGCAGTGCAACGTAATTGCACCGGTTTTACCCGAGAATTGAATCGGTCCACGTTCAATTGAATCGTCCTACCAATTTGTCCCGATTTCTTATCATTCGATTCGTTGATTTAATGCAGTCCGTATACGATAATTTAAGGCTCTCTCGCACCGAGCGACCCTGGGAATTCATAACGAGTCCTCGTGACGACGCGGCTTCCTTTCATCTTCTCGTATCTGCAAAATATCGGCGCGTGTGTCCGCTCACGCTCACGCGAACTTCCTTCCTGTCCCGGAATTCGCAATACCCGCATTATCCGCACGCGCCAGGAAGACGCATGCGATACCTATGAATTTTTTTATCTATTCTCCGACAAAACTGATAATTCTTTTTTACACGCGTGTGCCGTATTTAAATTTAAATACGATTTTATCACGGCACCATACAAATATTTTTCCGATCTATCGCATCACGTCGATCCAGCAACCTTCTACCGAGAGATATATGGCGCGATCACTACGTGTATACTTAAACAAGACGCACCTAGCAATGTAAGTACGTATCTCAAAGAGCACGTGTGTTATTATTCAATAACAGGTGTAGTGCGAGCCACGCCATGGGGCCTCTAATCCAGGCTGGATGCGAAGCAAGCAAAACATACACGTGCAGATACTCCATATGAGGTTATAGGTATAATGTTCCTCGATAATACAAAGATATACAGCACATACGATTAACTGTACAACATATGTTAAAGAACGTGAATTACATACAGAGTCAAGTCAAGCCTGTAGTCCGCGATTATTAAGTGGATTAAAGAAAAAAAAAATTATTTAAAAAATCCAACTAGTACGAGACTGTAATCATTAAAATTTAACCGATCCCAGGTACGGATTATCAAAAAAAAATTTCAGTTTTGCGAGAAAAAAATTGCAAAGAAATTGCAAAAATCTTTTTTATTTATATCGCTCAAATCTTTTTGACACGGCAATCGTTATTCTTCTCGCGTGGGTTCGATGGACGTTCTATTAATATTGATTAATCCATTCCGTGGCGCGATAACGTTACTCCGTTCGTTTAATATTAATGAGTACACGTAACATGCAGATTAATATTTCCTCGGGCGAGAACTCCGCGATCGGGAGTGTCGACTCCGCGGGAGGGAGAGAAATAATCCGAAGGGGGGGGAGGTTGGCAGATCGAAGATTCCAATCTGGAATCAATTACCTTATCGAACTGGCTTCGCATACCAGCTACGATTCATTACACAGAACGATCGGTACACGCTTTAAATGCCGCTCCATTGTTCACGGCTATTTAATCGGCCGACGATCTCTATCCCTCTACTTACTCAAGGAGAAACCCGAAAGGGCCCGAGGATAGCCGAAGAATTTTTATTATATATATTATATATATATATATATATAGTGCGTAGAGTGAATTATGCGATTAGACGGGATTATGAAATTTTCAATTTGATTATCATTCGAGAGGTTATGGCACTTGAAAGCACGGAAGTGTCTGATAACATAATTGTGCAACAGTACTGGTGCGATCACTGTAAGATAACGAGTAACCAGTTTGGAGTAGTCTATGAGTAGGAATCGAAAAAAAAAATGGAAATTCCTCTTCGCAGTAATTCCACGTATTATCTTGCCGCGTTTTCATGCAGCTTCGGTAGCTGCGAGAGTATTTTTCATTTTTTGTTATGCAATGCAGTTTGCAGGTCCGTTACTCTGTTTTTTGACATTAAAACGTGCAAACGGTTATCGCATTTTGTTTCACTCGAATGGGTCTGCCATTGCAAATTTTCACGCGGGAATGTAGCGCGAAATTGAAATATTTGAAAATATATTGATTGGCAATTTTGAAAAAAAAGATTTCGTAATTTGTATCAGGGTTGGGAATTAGTAGTGCGATGGGGGTCGGAGGTCATCGGTTTATCGGTAATCTAAATATAATTATTTATAAACAAAGATGAGTGATGCTTCTTTGAATAGTTATTCCAGCGAATGTTTCGCGTCGATGGAAACTGGGTCGAATCGAGTAATCAAGATTGAAGTGACGTATGCGACTATTAAAAATTTAGAGCATCTCTATTAAATGATATATATATATATATATATATATATATATAAACAATTACCAATCTATGAAAAAAAGGCTAAATTAAAATCGTTCTTATATATATATAAAATATAATTAAATATAATTATATCGAATCACATGTGATTTTACAGTGATATACTGTTACACGGTTCGTACTGTATAGTACGTTTGAAATAAGACCGACGCCTAATGAGGATCTGGAATTAATTAAGATAACCGGCACTAAAGTCATTCCGTTAATATTTTCATCCCGAAATAAAACTATCTGAAATCAAGCAACGAAAACATCATTCATTCAATTAATTCCGTACACCGAACCGCCGCCATTAATTATTTTTATATAACCAGACATTCAGCAACGCCGATAAGGAATCCCGACTTATATCAAACTCATCCGTACAAACGTATCGCTTGCATGAAAACTTTCCATTACCGTACGTGCGAATATATTTCGCGAAACTATAGAAAACCAATTTAAAGCCAGCGCCCCTATAAAACGACCGAACGAAGTTATCGCCGATAAGTCGAAACTCGCCTTAAGCTCCATATGACAAGCGACAAGGGAATGTTGGCACGAACGTGTAAAACGCGTAATCCGACACGTGAAATCATTTCCAGGTATAGTGTTACCAGGAATTAGAAGAAAAAAATATTAGACCACAAGGTGCAGCATGTATGTATATCTATGTAACTGCAATAAAGTAAGTACCAAGGTACCTTATACCTATCTATCTATCAGCCATAGGACACGTCGCGCCATAGAAACGCGCAAGGCAAACCGCGTCTCTATGGTTTTCGAGACAGCTGGGCATATGCCACAAAGATTGTCCTTTGTGTGCAAAGGGAAATCGTGCAGTTATTTGCATCATTTTTTTTTTATTAAAAAAAAAATATAGCAGCAGGTACTTGCCTGATATTGATAGTAATACTAGTTTTATAGTAGTCAAAGTACATAGTAGTATACGAACGGAAGAATATTGTTTAATTCGTGATATCATCTTAGGCTAGGTAGAGTCTCTGTATATTGTAATATATTATATGTGTAGTATTAAGAGCATTATGGCCGAGAGTTTTAAAATGGCGTAATGCATCCCGAACACGCGAGGGCGGTCTGCTCCGGTAATTTCGATGCACTTCGTGCTGGTAAAGCTCGGCGGTGTGAAATTAATACTCGTTATTTATTGGATCTTTCGATATCCGGTCCATGCGTGGGCATTTAGATAAGAATCTCGTTTTGAATCTCCCGCTTCTACCGCTCGATTTCTACGTGTTTCAAGTCGAACTTTAACAGTTGTGTTATATGCATTGTATATTGTATGCATTGTATATCATATGCACTTTGTATCGCCAACAATATTCGTACCTGAGTGTTTATATGAAAACTTTACCAATTTTCTGCACAGTTGCACTCTTGGATTTTCTTTTACTCAGTAATGGCGCAGCAACTCAATATATACTGTATAACTCAGTATATACCTTATATTGTATACACGGTATATTATAGATATTGTATATCGTATGCACTTCGTATCGCCAACAATATTCGTACCTGAATGTTTATATGAAAACTTTACCAATTTTCTGCACAGTTGCACTCTTGTATTTTTTTTACTCAGTAATGACGCGGCAACTCAACGAGCAATTCGCTCGTAGAATGCACCTAATACCTTCCTTCGGTACTGTTCCCATAATAAAAATTCGAATGCACTTTTAATAATTACGCCTTTACTTCGAAAATTGGCTACCTACCCAGAAATGAAGGTCTGCCTTAAAGCGTCTCAAGTTTGAGCGTTGAACCGTCTTTTCTTTTTTATTGCTTCGCCAAAACAAAACTTTTCAATAGCCTTGTATCGCCTTCCAGGAAGTACATCGAATTGCGAGTCTACAAAGTGTCGAAGTACCAAGTACTTGTCAGCAAATTCATAAGGCGAGTTCATAAACATAACAAATAACGACACCGTATAGTATAATTTATATTATATATATATATATATATCGTCTTTAATTTCATATAGCAAAAATACTTTGGTACTGTGAAAAGTGCACTCCAAGTAAAAAAGCATCTTTTACCAGTAAAATGAAAAGTGCACTTGGGCCATAAAGAAGAGTGCATCTCAAGTACGAAGCAATGCGCGATATCCGTTATCTAAACCGAAGCGTGTCTCACTGGCATTAAATCGATGTGCGATAAATCAAGGATTTACGCGTGCCATTAGTGGATTGCGTATATTGATACGTATACTTGCTATTCGACGTATTACTTACGTGCTACGCGATAATACCAAACTATGCCTTTAAGGCTTAATGAGCCACATGCAGTATGCATATGTGAACGAATGATAGGATGAGTCGATATGTCGAGAGTTTGCATGACATCATTTTTCCTCAACCTTACGTCAAATTCATTCGTACAATTATTCACTTATTATAATTTTATATCAAACTACTTATCTTTTATATATGAACCCTATATATATATATATATGGCAAAAAAAATTTCACGAATCTCCGTTTTTTGTATCAATGCCACCAGTGCGGTATACTTCATTCTCGATTGATCGACATCCCACGTTGACAAATAATATACCTCAGACCTGTTACGCTCTACTGATAAGAGATAATCAGGGCAATTAAATTCTTATCCATCACATTTCAGTCAGTGTCAGGAAATTTGAATAAACTAAATAAAAAAAATGGTAAAAATATATGAAAAATATGTTCAACTGTCATATATGAATGTGCTATTAATATCTATATAATATACGATATAATAATCGTAAATAATGTATCATTATATAATTTATGTGTAATTTACCAAAAAAATGCATCTTCAGTACGTATCTTCAGTGAAAATTTCTCCGACTGGAAATGACTGTAGCTCATGAACAGGTATAGAATGAAAATAATAAAAATCTCATACTTTACGCGCGACGTCAACCTGCGTCCCACATGCGCAAATACAATTATGAATAAAACCGAAGTGTATGGGCGCATACCAAAGTAACGACGCATACTCCAGCATTAGAAGTATGAATGAAGAAGCAGCGACCACACACGTCAAATCCACATACTAGTAGTACTACTCACAATCTGACTGAGTGTTTCTTGCTTTCGTTCAACTTCTCCAAAAAAGAAGTACAAGTACAAGTACAAAGTACTCTGGGCCAACAATAGTACGGATGCTACGAGTCAACAAGTCCAGTACGACCATTAGACAGAAAAAAGCTGTCCCGATGCACGTATAAGATATTTTAGAATATTAAAAAAAAACGGTACGCGTGGGTGCGACAGCTGGTGGATGAAAGCTGAACAAAAGAATAATAATGATCAAGTGAGCGCCAAGCAAATCAAGACAAATACTTAGAGTGAACAAGTATCCAGGACATTATTTACTCAGTGAAGGCACAGAAAAATTTGGTGTTACTTCACGTGGCTGCTATGGATCATTCAGAGAATTGACTATGGTTTGTAGTTCCGCTGGATGGCTTATACAGGGTGGTTAATAAGTACGGAGTGTGTGTACTTGGTTACGTTGCAAAAGTGGGGTACAGTCTCTAATTAAAACAATTAGAACTCGATGGTTATGTTAAGTGGCCGTCACTGAAGCCAGTTTAGCGATGATCGATGCTCCTTCTTCGTGCCACGGCCATTTTCCTCGACTTGCACACCTCGTTTCAGGTCGTGGCGGCCATTATCACTGTACGATAAATAATAACGTGTAACGAGTCACCCAATGCACCTTCGAGGTGTTAACGACCTTTTCAATTCACATCCCACTCGATTTATGAGCTAACCGTATTGTGACCGATTCTTGCTGTCCTCAGAGACGTATGGATCGTTATGGTATATGTGATAGGATCGTGTAGGTACTTTTACGTGCTTCGAATTATTATAGGACGCTCGGGCTGATTTGATAATAAATAATAAACGTCATTAAAGAGAAGCGATAAATATTTTTATGAGAATTTTATAGTGATACTAATGTCATGTGTTATGTGAAAATAAAAAAAATGACAACAATGACAGATTAGTTTAGGAAATTATAATTTTTATGTAATTAGTACAGTCGATTATGTTTATTTATATAATTTATTAACATTATATCGTTACAGGTAGTATTAAATACTTCGATTTGCTACTAGTTTCTTTTAATTGATGATCTCTTTTATTTTATTCGTATCTTCATAAAAGTCATTGATGATCAAGGTCGGAGAAATTCAAATGGATCCGGCGTGCGGGTTACGCATGTTAAACGGACGGCTACTGCTGTCCTTGTCAATTTCGTAATTGCTTTTCCATCATGACCGACAATCCTCTTCCTATCAGACTCAAGGATCGCCTTTGGTTTTGACTGGGATAACGAGCCGTCAGCCAAAGATAACTTCTCTAACTTTCTATCTTGCGCATATTTGTACATACGCAATAGTCCAGCTCATATTATGATTATGAGTAATAGCTCAGACTCGAACCCTCGACCTGTCAAAAAAATTAAAAAACAAAGACACAATACCCATACCGACTGTCGATAAAGTCAAAACTTACTTAAAAAAAAGTAATAATCACCGGTTACTTTAATCATTGACTAAATATAAATGGACTAGACATGTCCGGGTATTTTGTACCGCGCGATTCTGATATGTAGAATACATATCTATATATATCATTTCAACGTATAAAATCCATTTATTAGATGTTCGCGACACCCAGACTCGCGTGACACCATATCCCATAAGATGCTCAGTCTATTTGCCTGTTCAATCAACGCTTTAATGATGCCGATGATAATACCATTACACGCATGAAAATAATTAAAGAAAATACCACGCTCTAATCCAGTACAAGGATAATCGAATTCGATCCCGACCAAATGAATGGCAACTTACTAAACCGATAATTAAGTTAATGACAACGAGCCGATAATCTACTATGGCAATGAAGATAATGACGATAAAGCGTACGCGGTGATCGCGACACGCCCTCGTCATTAGGTTACCTGCCTACGTTATTCCCCGAGGAAAATTGCTATAGGCAATTTCCCAAAGGCGCTCCAATCGATAAACGATAATTATTCGCAAAAGCTCATCACGCCGTTTATAATTAATTATCACGGCATCTAATGACTTACTGATTCTGAGATATCGAGATAATACATATAGATAGGGTATTGCCATTGGCTATATGGGTCTTGATTTGCAATGATTTCTCTTATTTCTTTTTTTAATTATTATTATTATTATACCTCATCTTGCTTTTTTTATTCATCCCCCTCAAACCCACCCGTCTACATAAACTTTTTCTTTTTTTTTTTAATACTGATAAGCCACACGTTATTAGTTAACACCCGATCGTAAATACCCTCACGTGTATATATATATATATGATTGCTGATTGCAACTGGATAGTTTAAGGACGTCGCGACGTCAGATAAACAGATGTGCGAGAATCGATCGACTTAAAAGGCTCACGTGCAATTAGCAAAAGTCATTAGCTCACTGGTATCCACTCGAGGCGTTGCGATAAATGTGACAAAGGATATGCAATAATTAGGATTTATCAGATGGGAGTCGTTCATGATAAACCATACATATCCTGATACTTCCGTAGTACCAATTTTGAATGAACTGTACCATAACTTGCAAAATGGTATATCAATGAAATAAAATTTGCATAAAATATGATAAACGTTAAAAAATAATGTTTTGTACACGTCTATGTATTTAATCATGATATAAAGAAACAGTTTTATATAAATTTTGTGTATATCTTTTTTTTATACTCATGAATTACTGTGAGTCCGTCGCTAATTAGATACCGCAGTAGGCGTCAACCAGGCGATAACTGGTTAATCGACCAATTAATTACTTGAAAAAGGGCGTCGTCTCTTCTCTAAATCATTATAAGAGGGTCGATTAGCGACAAAGCACAATGACGTCAGATCACAAATCACAATCGGAGTGAAGCGTGGGTCGTTGGTAGGTGTTATATATATATATGTGTATGTTAAAAGAAAAGGAGAGCAAAATGGAACGCGAGACTTTTGACTATTGTGTGAACTAGTCAGACACAAGATACATGACGCAACAATGGGACACGCGTGATCTTGAGCGTCAGTGTATCCGTAGCATCTATTGTTCAGCATCCGTCGTCTCTGATTCTTTCGGCGTCGTCACGCTTATAGATCATCCTCGCAATAATGTATTCACAGCGCGTGTCGGACGTCCACGCGTTTACACGCATCGTGGATCACTTGATCTCATAGATCACATTGATGCCGGTTATCCACAGTGTATAACGTCCACACAGTATAGATCAGACGATGGACCACGTAAGAGTACTATGAAAGCCTAAAGGTGCGATTTAAAAAAAAAATTGTAATAAAAGAGTTTTAATTATCTTTTTAACGCGAACAATTTATCGCGTCAATCAATTATAATTATTTTATGGTAATTTGTAAATGACTTCGGCTAGAAGAAAGTGCGTGAGGTATTTCCGCATGGAATAATAGCGTGGGTGGCTTGAGCCGGTTTTCTTGATGCGAATGAACAAGCTTGAAAATTCAACGGTTAATTCATTTATGTACGTCTTATTGGAGGATTTACAGAATGGGTGGATGCGAGAAATAAAAAATGATCGAATCGACCTTCCACACTTGATACGGACGAATGAAGAGGCTACTTGCGTCATTCATCTTCAAAGCCTCTCGAGAATTGAATCCTCTTCGATAATTCTATCAGTCTGGATGCGCGTCTGGCACTTGAGTCGAAATAGAGGAATTTATTGTTGCTACGAGCTATACGTAAATACACGTGTGGCGCCACGTAATGGCGGCCTCGAGGGTTCTTAGCCACTTAGCCGGGAATCACGTGTCCCGGGGTTCAGCTATCTGCGGTTCACAATTGTTTTGCACGTTTGGATCCGCGCGATCGCCGATTAAATGCTAGGTTAAGTAGTTAATGGACTCGCAAAAGGGATTAAAAAGACAAAGAAAGTCTGTTTCTAACGTTATTTTAGAATAACGTGTTCAATTCATACATTTACAGAAAATAATTTACTCTTGGATATAATCGAGTTAACGGAATGCCAAAGTCACTGTAGAGACATTTCAAGAGACGAAGAAAGACGTCATAGGTTATGAAATAAGAAACGAGACAAATTTGTTGCAAAAATAATATTGTAATATATTGAAACACCGGTTAATATGCATACGGATATTTCTTTTTCCGCGAAGACCGATTTGTGCATATTTTTACTGAAGCACTTCACCATATTTTTAATCACCATTTATTATAACTGCCTCATCAGTCATCACGTTTTACATTTTGTTATACTCGCTTCACAACTAGTATCCACTATGGCCAGGAGAGGCCAACGGAAGTGATGTTCGCAACGTATGGTCTTCCTTCCTTCCTTTCCTTATGGCTGACTCCTCCAATGAGGAGATGTGCCAGAACGTATGGTCTTCTTACAACCGTCTTTCTGAACATCCGTCAGACTACGTGCTGCGTGTCCTAGATTTCTAAGTCCGTGTTTAAATCTAGCTTTGAAACTTGTGGCGCCTCGGCGGGATGTGAAGGTACTAAATTCATCATGAGAAAAGAGGCGCGCGATACGAACAATTCTAATAAGTAATGAGCAGATTTTTCCTTAGTCGAGTATACAGAGGGTGTTCAGTATATAAAATGGCGCTTTTATAATGAAGTCTCGTTAAATTCAGGATTTCAAACGTGGTTGATTTAGACGTTCAATAACGACTGCAAGGATGGTATCAGACAGGCAACTTCTGAGAGGTCCGTCCAGTCAGAGCATGAGGCATCAGACGATGTTAATATTACAGCCGCGTTACCTGACAGGGTGACGCTACTTCTGGATACAGTAGATCTGCAAAAATAAAATAAATCAATATAAAGAAACACATTGCACAGGCGATAAGCAAAGCACAACAATTTTTTTTTCCTAATCACTCACCCAACTTTGAGTTCATTATTCATATCCGACAGTAGCACTTTCAGTTCCTCACTGAAATTACTGAAGTCATCAAGACTGACTGTCAACGAAGAATTTGACCAATTAATAACGAGTAAGGGATTGTAATCATCCAGTTCCCTGGAGAAGGCTATGACGTTGTCGTCGATTACAAGTGACTTCAGACTTCCTTCCTGAGACACCTTCGTGGCCCTGAGCTTCATGGCTGCCCTGAAGGTCTTATAGTGACTCTTATCAGCCTCCTGTTCTGCCTTCAAATTCAGTGTAAGATAATTCTCGTTCACTCGCAAGTGAGTCGAAGTGCTTGTAGAGAATCCTAATGAAGAGAAAATAACATTAAACACATATTCCACTTAAAAATAATATAACTGAACGTGCAATTGATTATCTATCGACCTGCTGACGTAGTATTATCCCATTGAAAAGGCGTACGCTGAGGATCCCTAGTAAATCTTGTATAACGATCAGGACCACTGACACGAGCCCGAGGATCTTCTGTTTGCTGATAAGTTAAAAATGTATTTGACATGCCGATCTCATCTCCATAGTAAACCGCCGCAACACCAGGCAACAAAAGTAACAGGATGTTGAAAGTGTCTACTTTTTCGTCGCCGTAACGCGAGGCAAGACGACTCCTGTCATGATTGCCAATCTGAGAATGGATTAACGAGCAGTCAATTGCAATTCTTACATAATTAATTCAAGGAGTATTATATATATACAGTACAAAAGTGCATTTCAAACTTACGACCCAGTTGGCAGTTCCACCCTCAGGCATATTGTCCATCCAGAGATCAATGATGTTCTTGATTCCTGTAGCTGTTTAGGTCGCAGCCGTATAGGTTGAACCCCTGCCTCCGATCAGGAAGAAGTTTAATGGGAAATGAGCACCGTAGTCGTAGTATAATCTGATCATGGATATATTAGCATAAGACTCGGTGAACATGACGCGGGGCAGACCACCTCAACCTCTTCGGCATATCCGCTAAGGTGGTTCCTCGACACTCGGACCATGTCGTAAATCTCAGGGTAATCTTTGGTGTAGGGAGGATCTAGATAGTAATAATCAGTCGGAGTGTATCCTTCTTTTCCGGATTTTGGTTCATCTCTCAATTCAGGATCCTCAAATAAAAATGGCGCTGCATCTATACGGAAACCGGCAATACCATCATGATCCATTCAAAACGTGAGTATATCCTTGTCAGGAAAAAAAATTGGATGAATTACGTAAATACGTTTTTTCTCATTATTCACAAGTAACCGTGACTCACCTTCAATTTCTGAATGACTAACTCATTCCTGAAGTCCAAATCTACCTGGCTTACGGCAAATTGATGGAAATAATAAGTTTGTCGCTCCATTCCCAAGTACTTCCGCTGTTGAAAACGCTCAACCAATTGTTTGGTGGTTTTCTGGCACCGTTGGCATCCAGAATTCCCTCATGCCAAATATAATAATCGGTATAGGGATCTGTATTATTTTCGGATAGTTTAAAGCACTCGTGTTCTGTACTTGTATGGTTAGGAACGTAGTCCAGGATCACTTTAATTCCAAGTTCCGCGGCGCGAGCGATTAAATCATCCATATCGTCTAGAGTGCCATACATTGGATCTATGTTTAAGTAGTCGAAGACGTCATAACCACTGTCGACTTGTGGACTAGGGAAACATGGAGCAATCCATACTGTCCCTATGCCCAGTTCGCTTAGATAGTCCAGTTTGCTTGTGATACCTGGTGACGTTTAAAATAATTAACATCACAGTGATATTCCATTGAAATTTCGTTTATAGATAAGATTATAGATTAAGATACAAAATAATAATAGTATAGATATATAGAGGGACCCCCCTTTTCTTAACTCGACGGGACCGGGCACTTTCGCTATTCTTAATTTCCTCTACAGACCCCCACTCTCGATGAGCTGCTGGAAGTAGGGAGTATGGCGTACGTCAGCGCACGCGTAGAGTAATACGACGCTCGTTATCAGAGCGCTCAGAACAACGCTGGGAGTAGGGCAAACGGGGAAATTAAGAAAAGCGAAATGGTTGCCATGGTAGGAGTTAAGTAAAGGGGGCGGTTGAGTCAAGTGAAGTTGAGAAAAGAGAGGTCCTACTATTTAATCTTCAACAGGCTGCTGTTTCAATCAATTTTTTTTACCTTTTTGACTGGCAATGACGTCACAGGGCGTCATTCGTTTTTTCGCCTCTTTTTGCCTGGTCATTGCAAAACCTTGTATATGGGGTTTTTGGGTCGCTAAATAAGAATCTGGAGTAAAAATTACAAAATTCAAAATGGTCGATGTAATATGGCGAAAATAATTTCGCTTCAAATTTGCAAAATGCTTAAAAATATGATGGATTCCTGAAATTTCTTACTAGGAAGCTTTTTAAGTCGCTGAACACGATTTTTGGGTTAAAATTGTTAAATACAAGACGGCCAATCCAATATGGCGGTAAAAATGTGCAAGAAATGTTAACAATTTTTACCTCCGATATTAGCTAGTTAATATCGTCCACAGTATTGGATTAGCCGTTCTAAATTTTGCTGTTTCACCAGATTCGTATTCAGCGCCCCAAAATACCCCCCGATACTAAGTTTCAGAGATGTATAAAGTTTTTACGTTTTTTTGCAAAAATTCACCGGTAATCCGCTATATTGTATCGGCTATTTTGAATTTTGCAATTTCGATCCCAGATTCGTATTCAGTGACCCAAAGAACTCCTTACTACAAAGTTTAATAAAAATCAAACGTAATTTTGATCTTGCCTTCTTGGGCACATTTAGTACTTTCCCCGTGACAGTCAAGGGGTTAATGTAAGGACTTGAAAAACTCCGCACCGAAAGGGTCAGAGAATAACATAACCCCTTCTATTCTTTTTCCAGCATAATACATTTTTTTTCGAAAAGCAAAATTATTTGACGCTAATATCTCCATGTAGACTATATGACCTAACTTGCCAGTTTTTATTGGAAAACGAAAAATAGCAGAAATTTAAAAGTGAATAAGCTTAAGGGGACATAGTCACCTTAAAAATTCTGAAAACGAAATTTTAGTTTATTCTTGGGTTTTCAAGGAAATAGTGTGAAAATGTAGGAAAAAATTAGTCGGTGCTGAAATAACCCTAATTTTATATTAAAAATTGCAGTTTATTCATATTTAATATATTAAAGCATATTATTCTCTAAAGCTTTAATATTAATTTTCTCAAAATCACATTTTTATATGGTTGTCGTAAGGTTCGAGGCGTAGAGTTGTTCGAGTCAAAAAGTTACGAGAGAGCTTTTCTGTTCCCAACAACATACTTTATGACTTGAGTGTTGGAATTTTGAAAAAAGATATAAAATGGCTGAGATATTGTATTGTTTATACACTTTTTTAAAGCAAACATTGTTCTTTTTAGAAAACATTGGTGTAGTTTTATCAATTTTCAAAAAATCGACGAAATTTGAGTAAATTAATGTTAAAGTTTTAGAGAGTCATATGCTTTAATGTATTAAATATGAATAAAGCGCAATTCTTAATATAAAATTATGTTTATTTCAGCACCGACTAATTTTTTCCTATATTTTAAAACTATGTCCTTGAAAACCCAAGAATAAAATAAAATTTCTTTTTCAGAATTTTTAAGGTGAAAAATTCCGTTTACCATTCAAATCGCCAATTCCGTCTCCATCGCTGTCCTTAAATGATGTTGGCCAAATCTCGTAGATCGTTGTGGTTTGCCACCATTTCTTCTCACCACCAACCCGGATAACCGCTCCGGCTATGGTAACAAAAATCACAACAATCAACCTCGTAGATGTTAACGTCATCATTTTCGGAATGGTAATCATTCCGCAAGATTTCGATCCCTTTATATACGTTGCATCGCATAAGATATCTCATCGTAACATTGTTCAGGTCATTGGTTTCGTGACACAGATGTTGATACAGAAGGTAGCGAAGGTAAATAAAGCTTTTACGCATTTGTAGTCGGTTCATTGGTTCAATGTGTACTTTTGGCAGATCGTTAACAATGAAATCTCTTGCAAACCACAAGTGGCTCTGCATAAAACTTTTGTTAGAAAATATCCATGCACATGGGTTTGCAGTGAAATCTATGTTATTTTTACGTCTTAGCATAAATTTCTATGATTTGCTAAGGATTGCATTGTTTGCGATCTGTCAAAAAAAGCACATGGAGCTCGTGGATCGACTATAGGTAATAATAAATTAATTTTAGGTAGATACACTATTTCGTTTTTGTAGGTAAAAAAAGTGTCTTCGTTTTTGTAGGTAGGAGATTTTCGCTAAATAGAAATTTTGTTCATTCATTTTCTTTGAACCACTTGTCCGTTCGCTAGTTTCATTTTATTGTCTTGAGATTTTCCTAATAATTCGCTATCCGTTCTTTTCGGCATTAAAATTTTGCCAACGAGAACTATTGTTTGTACAATTGGGAGTAATGATCATGCAATCGCATATCGTATGTTGAAAGTAATTCAAACGACGGAACATATGAAATTCGTATACCCCTGCAGTTTTATACATATATGACGGCGTAGAGCATGCACGCATCACGAGCAGACTGTTTGAAGAGTCAGGTTAATCGACAGAAGTTATGCGATTAAGCAAGCACAGGTGAGAAATTGTTTAAATTTACAAAAGTCGCAGTTCAAATTGTTAACCAAGCTGTGCCAATTGAACGTATTACGTAATCTAATAATCCCTGAATCATGGAAAAAGTGTTAAAACTGCGTAGTAAGACCTGTATAAATTTTATCGAATGTAAAGGAGATGACAATTTTAGCAATTTATAGAAATAATTTTGCAGCGGCAATTAAGGAGGAAAAGATCGGAGGAGAAAGGATCCAGCGTAATCGTTCCGGGTTGGCGCTTCAGGAGAGCACTGATGTGTCCGGCTAGCTGCGAAGGAGTAAAGGGCCCTAGCAGCGGGGCAGGTATAAGCGAAAGCTCCAGGTACTGCCCTCTGAAGCCTTTCGGTCATACTATCTGTGACTAGTTAGGTTAGAAAATAAAACAGTTACGTTGATAATTGACTACCGCCCCCCTTTTCTGCAACAGTCTGACAACAAACACGTTCTAGTTGTTGGTTATACTCCTAGATAAGAATTCTTTTAGACCATATAAGTATCTTTTCTTTCCATTATATTATTCACGTTTTGTGAGAACAAATGCAACAGCAGTGCCGCCAGCGGTGCGAAAAGGAACGAGTACGTTGCCATGACGGAAGCAACGGAAAACTGAAATTTTATTAGATACATCTGTCTCGTCCCTTTGAAACAAAGTGATTCTAAGAATCAAGCTCTTTAATTTTGGTGACAGCTGATTCTATATACGGATAAATATATATAGAGTGAGTAATTTGAAATATCGAATTTAGGTGTGGTTTATTCCTTGCCAATTCCATCTCCTTGAGCCAAGAAAGCGGTTCAGCGAGACATATTCGCTTATGGCGAAAACCAACTTTTTTTTTTATTGTTATCACAATCACTTGCTTTCATACTATTGAGAATTTAATGTGCTATTCAACGATGTGAATTGTCGAACGTCTTGTACCCCCACATTTGACACCCGATGACGTTGTTAATACCAAAGCAGCGTGAGCTGCCAAGGTGACGCTACTCCTGGATAAAGTAGATCTGCAAAAGTAAAATTAATTAATATAAAGAATGAGATTTTGAGAAGTTATTAAAGAAAGTCCAATTTTTTCTTATCGCTGACCCAACTTCGATATCAGAATTCACATCAGACAGAAGCACTCTCAAATTCTGATTTATATTACGGAAGTCAAAAATTCGTAATTTTTTCAAGCACTCACCCAACTTCGATATCAGAATCCACATTCGACAGAAGCACTTCCAGATCGTCAGTGAAATTACTGAAGTCATCAAGACTGATTGTTACCGAAGAATTTTCCCAATTGACAACAACGAGTATGGGATCGTGACCATCCAATTCCCTGGAAAACGCAAAGACCTTGTCGTTGATAACACGTGACGTCAGATTTCCATCCTTAGCCACTGTCGTATTTCTAAGACGCATGAGTGCCTGGAAGTTCTTGTAGTAACTCTTATCAGCGGCCTTTTGTGCCGCCAAATTCAGTGTAAGATAATTTTCGTTCACCGGCAAGAACGTGGAGGAATTCGTGGAGAATCCTAAAAAAATTAAATTAACGTATATCCAACTTAAAAATAATATAATTGGACCTACAATTGATTACCGACCTGCTGACGTAGAACTATCCCATTGATAAGGCGTGCGCTCAGGATCCCTAGAAAATGTCTGATAACGATTAGGATCAGTGCTGCAGGCCTGAGGATCTTCTGTGTCCTCCCAAGATATATATGTGTCCGTCATGCCGATCTCGTCGCCATTGTAAACCGTCATGACGCCAGGCAACAAAAGTAAAATAAAGTTGAGACTGTCTATCCTTTCGGTGCCGTAACG
>JARQST010000165.1:0-110876 GCA_030142225.1 Pachycephus smyrnensis
TGCAGACTTAATCGCCGGTTCTATGTCGTTTGCAATTAGTCTTACCTAACGCTGATGGGTAAGTGCTTGGCTCTGTATGTTCGGATATGAAAATATATATGATATGATATAAAGATTCTCGTGCAATAACAATCGAACAAGTTAAGCAGCTTCCGGAAGACTTGGTACCTTGTGCGTACTTCTGTCGATCCAACGTATCCTTGAAACATGATCAAACTAAATGCAGCCACTCTATATTATTTTTTTTTGGTTTTCATACTTTCAGATCAAATATGGAGACTTACTGCCCGCGGACGGTATCCTTATACAAAGCAATGATCTCAAAGTGGACGAGTCTAGCTTGACTGGAGAATCGGATCACGTGAAGAAAGGCGAAGCATTTGATCCGATGGTGCTTTCCGGTGAGTAAGAAAAAAAATAATATTACAACAATCGTCACTTTTAATCATTGTGTATCTTGTACCACAATAACAAGAAAAAGTAACGATGCACAGTCACAAATAGCAGAGCTTTCATTTATTTTCTTTTTCTTTCCCTCAGGTACCCACGTGATGGAGGGTTCCGGTAAAATGTTGGTGACTGCCGTGGGCGTCAACTCCCAAGCTGGTATCATCTTCACCCTCCTCGGCGCCGCAGTGGATCAGCAGGAGCAGGAGATCAAGAAGATGAAAAAAGGTATGAGATTTCTCTTCGAGAAGGAAACACTTGAAGCCAGGTTTGCCAATATTGCGTTCGCTACACTTTTCCCGGAGCGAGACAAACAGAAAAACTTTCTACAACCGACACTGTACCTTGGAGATTATAAGGTCCTACTTCCGTGCTAGACTTAAGAGAATTGTCAACTGTTCTTGTTGAACTTGCAGAGCTCCTCGAGGAAGTATCGGTCAATTTTTTTTATTAAGAAAAAAAAAGAAGAAAAGTGTAACGAACGCTCGATTTCACGGCATGACATTTTCAGACTATCTAAAAAAACGAGTGTGGACCAACTCTTCCCTCTTCCATAAAAAAAAAAAGAACGAACAAAATTGAAAATGGACGCATGGTTTTTGACTTTGATGTGACCGATTTAATCTGAAACATATATATATATATATCTATATACTATAATAGACGACCCTTTGCTGCCCCCCACCCCGCCACCCATTTTTTTGGCATGTAATCGCAACATATACTAGAGTGGACGTTTTTTTTTTTTCTGACTGCCTACTAATTACTAAAAGTGTTAACGAGAAGAACCGTAAGAGATACAGCCGATCGATTAAGAGTTACCTATGCACTTTCCTTAATTAGAAGTCGCGCTTTGAAAATAATATTAATCCATGTCCACTCGTAGAAGACCTCACTATATTCTCACGTACGAATATCCAATCAGCTGTAATTGCGAGAAATCGCGATTAATTGTCCACACAGAGAATTAATTGTAAAGTCATCGCAATTACTTTACTGTGCACTGTGTCATGCTCCATTCGGACTGTTACTATCATTGTTAATCTGTTTTCTTTTTTATCAGAGAATAAGAGAATTTGAAATATGCACGATGACCGTTAGAGAACTAAAATATATTTCTTTAAGGCAGTCGTCGAGGACGCGAACGCGGACGTTAGGTAACGTTTCCATTGTCGTGTAAAAAACTTTTTGAAAACGAAAGTTTCACTCGTCACGGATACAATTGTTGTGCTTAATAATTTGTGGGCGAATTTACACCTTTAGCTGCAAATTTGTAATTGTGTTGGAACTTATTGAGCAGTTTTATGCAACTGCATTTCTTGCCGATGTAACCAGCGATTCGATGCAGTATGTCGCTGGTTAGAAACTGTAGTGGGTTCAAGTCAATCGATGAAGTTCAAGGTTCAAGTGCATCGTTTTACTCGGGCACGGCGCAGCTCTGCATTCGATTTGGCATCGCGGGGCTAATTTTCTTCTTTGCGCAACAACAATTGTTTTCAGGGTTGTGACAATGGAAACGCGTATCACGAGTATCTTTATTTCTTCAAAGACATTACGAAAGCTTGCAACTGTACGTTTAAGTGAAAAGAATTTGTTTTCGTGAATTTTTAGTCGCTCTGTGTGTTGCTGATGACTATTGAGTGATGAATTGGGTGACACGGGGTACTGATTATCCTCAATTGTAATGTCCTTTGAGGATTTAATTGTATGTCCAATAGGATAAGTTTTTGTGCTGAAATCCCTGGTGTCCCTTGTTCCTGATCCGAGATGTTCTCATACACTTATTATTACGTTTACACTTTATCCATCACCTTTGCACTTAACGGATAACAGTTAATTGATAAGTTTGTTTGTAAAAGTGTTATTTTCGTACGTTTGCAAAAAAAGAGAATGAGAACATCTCGAATTTATTGCCACTATAGTTGTGTCCTATTGGTGGAATCTCCCTTTTTTTATCCTGGGACTATTTGTCAGTCGCGTAGTCTGGAAGTTGTGAAAATATCGAAATTACGTTTTGTAACTGACTGGCGATAACGAAATTTGATTTTTTTCTTTGTTTTGGCGGTAAACTTAAAAAATACTTCCAGGCTGTTCGTTGATCGATTAGTGTGGAGAACCCCCCGCCCCTTTCCGTTCCGTTTCCACGAAGTGTGCCCCCCCTTCCCAAGATCCCAAATAACAATAATAATTAGAATAAACGTAAAAAGCTAAAAGAAAGCGTACCCAAAAATAAAAAAGAATAGCGCATAGTAAGAGGAAGAGGGCAAACTTCGGGACAAAGGCGTAAGTGGCGAGTAGGAAAAGTGGCACAGAAATGAATGAAGGAAGAGAAACGAAAAATGGCGGACGAAAAAAAGAAAGAATATAAAAAAGCCCAAAACATCCACGAGAGATTGCTAATGAATTTTGTTTTGCATGCGTTTTTTTATCTAGAGGCTAAAAAGCAGCGGAAGAAGAAGTCGCTACCAGGTGATTAAAATTCAAAATAATACATATCGCTCTCGAACGAGAAAGTCAAGTAAAAGGGGTATATTATGAAAAAGCGAGAATATACTTGAAACAAAAAAGAAAATGGAAGAAAACAAAAGTGGAGCGTCGTATCGAGCGGCTCGTCGAGCTTTTATCTAACTGCTCTGATTATTTCTTTCTTTCGCCATTAATTATGTATTATTAACTCAAATTTTTCTTTTCATTCTGTAACTGCTTATTTTATCCTCTCTCTATATTGTAATCTCTCTCTCTCTCTTTCTCTCTGCATCCATACGTATCTATGTATGTATGTAAGTGCCTCTCTAACTGTCTACGACGCGATTCATTTAATCATTTTTTTTCTTTTCTAACGTTATAATAATTAACTAACGTCAGCTAGTACCATTATCCATTTGTTCAAATTACTAATTGAGCTATTAATTAGCTAATCGGAGTGCCATGTTCTCTTCTTATCTAACTAACCACCTATCTCTCTCTCTCTTTCTCTCTCTCTCTCTTTCTCTCTCTACTTAAACACCAAAACTTAAAAGTACTTCCATTTAAAAGAAAAGATGACAACTATCCGACCTCCATTGGATATAATCCTGACGTCACATCCGGTCGTGTCCAGGAAATGTCCAAAGACTGGTCACAAATTCTTTGTATATCCCGAAGCAAAAGTATGCGCGAGCGGCTGCATATGATTTTTCATTATTTAAATTATACACGGGAAATTTGTAAAAGAAAAAGAAAACAGTGCAGTCGTTCGCGCGTTTGCTTCGGCCATTTTCTTTTTCCTTGCCCGTACGAAATTTTGGGTTTCTCGCTTCGTTTTCCTTTATCGTGTGTTGCAACCATCCCTTTCGTGTTTCTCCTCGGTGTTTCTATCGATGGTGATTGATGACGATGATGGTTTATGATCTGTTTTATTTTTTAATTTTCTTTTTACAGCTAGTTTGATGCATCTTATCTGTATAAATAATTATGTTATACTAAAGGTCCACGGATCGCAGGTCTTGTCTGTCCTTTTTTTTTTGTTGACGTAATCCACTATTTGCACTCGTAAAACGTATACAGATGCATATGGTCATTACTTGTGTATAGTAAAAAATCCCCTAGATCAACGAATTAATCCAAGTTTTTGGTTTTTCTTTTTACTAATCAATTTTCGTTTGACTTTCTTTTCTTTTCTATTGCTTTGTCTTTACCTGTCCGCTTTATTATTATTATTACCACTAATAGTCGCATCTCTCTGTAACCTCTTGTTGAGTAATACGCTAGTTCTTTTTCGTTTTCTCTATTAATCCGACATTTTTCAGGATTTAATACACACGCCACCGATACACGTGTCTCCAGATACACACATGTCAATTCAGTCGTGCTTCTCGTTTATTCGCAATGCTAATACTTTGCACATTTGTTTCTTTTTTTACATGGGCCACTGGCAATGGCGATTCTTGGAATTCGTGAAATCGCGATTGCTCCATTCAAATTTAATAACTGTCACTCTTTTTTGTTTTAATAAAAAATTGAAAAATTGCTGTAAAATTATCTATCCGTTTTGCATCACACTTTCATCGATCTCCATTGCCACAATCGATACACTAACTTTCATCACTCAAACACTTCACTGGTTACCATTAATTTTCATTCATAAAGAAAGGACCTCGACTCTTACGTAACATCGTACTTGAACGAAAGTTAATTTCCAATGTACAAAAATTCATGTTTAAAAAAATATTTGCATCCGATAGAAACTAGCAGTAAATCGCTCGTCCAGGTCCTATCTGTATATAAATATGTTCGCTCCATAATTCCAAAAGCGAAGCTCTCGAGCCGCATTCTGATTTCGACTTTACTTGAAAAATCCCCCAAAAAAAGGTGAGGAGGCTGGCGAGATAACCGGAAACAGTCACGCGGCCGGCGGAAAGCACGAAGGCGGTGAAAATCATCACGCCCCGCCGTCGGCGTCCGCGTCCGAGAACAAGAAGGAGAAGAGCGTCCTCCAGGCGAAACTAACCAAACTGGCCATACAGATCGGTTACGCGGGTTCGATGATCGCCGTGCTGACGGTCGTCATTCTAGTCATACAATTCTGCGTGAAGACATTCGTCATGGAGGGGAAGTCCTGGAAGAACACGTACGCCGGTGCCCTGGTGCGACATCTGATTATCGGTGTGACCGTCCTCGTGGTAGCCGTGCCCGAAGGTCTTCCACTTGCCGTGACCCTGTCGCTCGCTTATTCCGTCAAGGTTGGCATCACTGATAACAAGCAATGATACCTCGCGAAACAGTTGTCCTGACCGCATGATTAATTCTTGTCTTTGTTTCGCAGAAAATGATGAAAGACAACAATCTCGTGCGTCATTTGGATGCTTGCGAGACAATGGGTAACGCTACCGCCATCTGTTCGGACAAGACGGGAACTCTCACGACTAATCGTATGACAGTGGTACAGTCGTACATATGCGAGAAGATGAGCAAGACGATTCCGAATTTCTCGGACATACCGAATCACGTTGGCAATCTGCTGATACAGTCGATCTCGATAAACTCCTCGTACACGTCCAAGATAATACCCTCGCAAGACCCTACCGAACTGCCGATGCAGGTCGGCAACAAAACCGAATGTGCCTTACTTGGATTTGTAGCGGCCCTGGGCAAGAGCTATCAAACGATACGGGACGATCAGCCCGAGGAGACGTTCACGCGTGTCTACACGTTCAACAGTGTTAGGAAGAGCATGTCCACCGTGATACCTAGGCAGGGTGGTGGCTTTAGACTCTTCACCAAGGGCGCTTCCGAAATCATCATGAAGAAGTGCGTATCATATGGTTTAAGTCACCTAGTGGCGTCCTAGGACCGTTGCGTACTTTGTTGGATGTCTTAATTTTTTCATGTTTTGTCTGATCAGATGTGCCTTTATCTATGGTCGCGATGGACACCTGGAGAAATTCACCAGGGAGATGCAGGACCGTCTTGTTAAGAACGTGATCGAACCGATGGCGTGCGACGGGCTTCGTACCATCTCGGTTGCCTATCGTGACTTCGTTCCGGGCAAGGCTGAGATCAACCAGGTCCACAGCGAAAACGAGCCTAACTGGGAAGACGAGGAGAACATCGTGAACAATCTGACCTGTCTGTGCATTGTCGGTATCGAAGATCCAGTGCGTCCTGAGGTGCCCGATGCGATAAGGAGATGTCAGAAGGCCGGTATCACGGTCAGGATGGTAACTGGTGACAACATCAATACGGCCAGGTCGATCGCTCTCAAGTGCGGCATCTTTAAGCCCAACGAAGACTTCCTGATCCTTGAGGGTAAAGAATTCAATAGGCGGATCAGAGACAGCAACGGTGAAGTTCAACAACATCTCTTGGACAAAGTCTGGCCCAAGCTCAGGGTACTGGCTAGGTCGTCACCCACCGACAAGTACACCCTTGTCAAGGGTATCATAGACAGCAAAGCCAGTGCGGCTCGCGAGGTCGTTGCTGTAACTGGTGACGGTACCAATGACGGTCCCGCCCTGAAGAAGGCTGATGTTGGGTTCGCCATGGGTATTGCCGGTACCGACGTCGCCAAGGAAGCCTCCGACATCATCCTCACCGACGA
Organism: Pachycephus smyrnensis; assembly: GCA_030142225.1. Lineage (NCBI taxonomy): Eukaryota > Metazoa > Arthropoda > Insecta > Hymenoptera > Cephidae > Pachycephus > Pachycephus smyrnensis. Next base: position 6,527 of record JARQST010000165.1, read on the forward strand.
CAACTTCAGCTCCATCGTCAAGGCCGTGATGTGGGGTAGAAACGTTTACGACAGTATAGCCAAGTTCTTGCAGTTCCAGCTTACGGTCAACGTCGTTGCCGTTATAGTCGCGTTCATTGGTGCCTGCGCCGTCCAGGACTCGCCACTTAAGGCGGTACAAATGCTCTGGGTTAATCTTATCATGGACACGTTAGCCTCTCTTGCACTCGCCACGGAAATGCCCACGCCGGATCTGCTTCTGCGCAAACCCTACGGTCGCACGAAGCCCCTCATCTCCAGGACGATGATGAAGAATATCCTCGGTCAGGCTATTTATCAGTTGACCGTTATTTTTTCTCTTCTATTCGTCGGTAAGTAACCCTAACTTCATTTTCTGTAGATGCTATGAATTGCACCAGGACCACTTCTTGGCACAGGTTCTCGGATCCTCATTGTCCTTGTCCACATATAAATCTTTGGATGTCTCTGTTTTTGTTCTCGCTTTAAAAAACAAAGGTGATAAGATGCTGGACATTGATACCGGAAGAGGCGTGGCGGAAGCTGGTGGCGGGCCCACTCAACACTTCACCGTCATCTTCAACACGTTCGTCATGATGACACTGTTCAACGAATTTAACGCCAGGAAAATCCATGGTCAGCGCAATGTCTTCCAGGGTATCTTCACCAACCCCATCTTCTACTCTATTTGGATTGGCACGTGTCTCTCGCAAGTAAGTACCGGTATTACTATTTTTTTTATATTTTCGACAAATTAACACTCGTAGTTCAAGAACAATCATAATCTATATTTTACGTTCACGTAGATCTGTCCACGATTCAAAGGAAAAAAATATATAATTGAAAAAAATTAGCATGGTGTATCAAAGACATATTTTCTGTTTCAGGTGCTCATCATTCAGTACGGTAAGATGGCGTTCAGCACAAAGGCGCTTACTCTAGATCAGTGGATGTGGTGTCTATTCTTCGGGGTCGGCACGCTAATCTGGGGCCAACTAGTCACGACTATTCCGACGCGCAAGCTTCCCAAGATATTTTCGTAAGTCCAATCACAATATTAGTGTCTATTGAAAAAATCAAAATTGAGATACTTAACGTAATGCGATCGGTACGGGACTGTACCGAGCAGCGGCACATATACACAATTTCACAAGAAAGAAAAAAAAAATGGGTTCATTAGGTTCCCTAAAAATCCTAGGGAATTTTATGGCGGTGTCTCACACGGCGTATCCATGAGGTTCCCTAGGCAGGCGCAAAAAAAGTCTGTATATAATAATTATAATACATACACCGAAGTTCGAAAGCAAGGTCTATCGGCAACCAGCATGGTGCCCCAAGTCCGTTAAGAATTTGTTTAACCTTTTCTTTTTCTTCGTTTACTGGATCGTTAGTGTCAAGTTACGAGAATTAGAAAATTATTTGATTAGCTTTTATTACCCCTTAGTACATGGTAGTGGCCTTTGCATGCTAGACCTCTCTTTATAACTCACCCAAAATGCTGAAAAGAATACAGCCCTGTCCGCCAGACCCACGCTAACCCCAGAGCCGGTTGTCACGAATTTTCGAGGTTTCTTTAAATTTTTTTTTGTACTCTAACATTGCCTAAAAATCGACCTTCTTTCATTTCATCCGAATTACGGCTGTACAACGGTGCACGTGCGATTAATTCATTTTTCTTTCTTTTAATCCTGTTTAAAAAAAATGCTTACTAACCTTTCGAGCATGTAAACCGACTTCGCGTATAACTCGCAGATTAATTACGGATTGAATAAAAAGAAAATTTGATCCGCCCAAGCTCAGTTACATTGATACAAGAAAATAACGGAGACAAAGCGAGAAGCATTGTTTATAAAAAAAAAAATGAACTAGTCGCGCGTATTATTATTCTGTGTCCTTTACTTTTTTTTTCCTCATCCGCCGGTTCTTCCCATATACACGTCCACTTCCGGTCCGTCAACAAGAGTAAAAGAAAACGTATCTTCCACATCTACTTTTCATCCACGCTAGATGTTGCATGAATTAAAACCGTCTCGACCTCTACGTACTTGTTTGTATGATAAAAAAGAAAATGAGCTCCCAGCGTCCCGACGGTTTGTTTCACGTGCGACGTGTGTGAACGGTTGCGCCCACGGCTTCCCGATCGCAAGCTTCCTGACGATGGTAAAAGACATTCCAGAGAACCTGGAGAATTAGCATATCATCCAAGAAAAAAAAAGATAGTGCGGGAGTTAATAATTATTTGTTTAAAAAAAGGATCACGAACCGAGTACAAGGATATCGTGACCAAGAGAAGTCCTACGCGGACAATCAAACAAGAGATTTGATCCCGATAGTAGTCGAAATTCCTCTAAAAATCCTGTAATCCATGACAATTGATTTTATAACTTCCATCGTTCTTCCGCAATTTTTTTAAAATTTCTATAACGATTTTCCACGTTAATTTCGTTAACGAAAACTCCCTTTGGCGTAGACAATAACCAAGCCAGAGGCAAACGTGCTTCAGTCTCAATCAAAATGGACGGATAGAAATAAAATCTAATATTGGCTCCACGTGATCATAACCTCACCGTTACACAGTACACAGTGTGATGATGTTTTGTAGGAAGAAAAAGATCCAAAACCCAAGTTTACCCGATCGAACACGACGATTTCCACGTCTAGGACAACCAGAACGTGTTCGTTCCAATACCGTACCTGTTCCCAGTACATCCTTCTAAACCAACTCCTGGCCAACTAATCCGGCCTCTCGTAGGATTAGTTAAGCGGAAAAGGATCGAAATGCGAGACGCAGTCGTCGTGGGTAAAAATGGCTGTTCGTTTTATTTTGATCGCCGCTGACCAGACCGTCGAGAGGTTATACTTGAGAGACAATACCCTTCGACAGACGAAAAGGAACCGTGAGTCAAATTACCCTTAAAGATAATTTCCTAACCTCTAATTCCTTCATCCAATCAACAGAATCTCTTCTCTACGCCCGAGACTGAAGAAATCAAATCCTGGAACACCGATCCTAGCCCGATTTGTCCTGATGTAACTGAACGCGTAAATTTAGTACCGGCTGTGGAACACGAGATGGCGCCACTTTCGTCTACTCGAAAGATCACGTGTCCTCCCACGTGACACAGGGTTTTACTAACCATAACCTCATCGTTGCTATCACGACTTAATTTCACGAGAAACTAATCGCTAACGATTAGGTGCCTTCTTACGGTACCACAGCAAAATCATGTAGGTTTTAATTTTTTCTTTTATTTTCCTATACGTTTCCTTCTCTTTTTTGTCTATTGATCTGTCTCTCTGATCTTTCTCTCTATGTCTCTCAGTCTCTGTCTCCAGTGCCGTACAGAATAATCGCCCGTAAATGCCAGCCCGGCGATTACAGTTTTCTTTTGGTTAACAAGTAACGAGCTCTCAACCTCGACTGGGTTTGTTATATACTAATCACGAATACTAACAGCTAACACTCGCCACTACCTTTGTACAACACAATTTTGCTACGGTTTGTTTCGAGAGCGCTATCAGGTATACTTATCAGACTCCTTGTATATGAAAAATATTTAAATCGTACTCTGCTTGATACGAGTTCACCTCAGTATGCAGATGGCGGAAGCAAAATGCACTTGCGTGAACTGCTATCATACAGTGCACGTAGTATCCATTATCTTTTAATGAAACTGTGTATGGGATGGCGCTCATTTTGAAACAGCCCGTATATAGTTTACCTGGATTACGTATACTTTTATCGCGCCGACGCATTGTCTATCATTACACATTGCTTCACTCGTCGTCACTCTGTTTTTTACAGTAACGTAAGCAGGTTCGGTTTGTCATATTTTTTTTATTTTTTTTTTAATCATTGAAGAACTCGCTCGATCATTATAGCCTAGATTCCTCCTGTCGATCCATCCACGATCGTACTTAACGGATCCTAGATGATCGACAGGATCGCAATACTCATTACTGATAATCAAAATGGTCCTTGTCTCCACATCACTCTGCAGGCGAGCGATATCGGTAACTATATAGTATTTCCTTTATCTCAGTAACTCAGTGCTACGAAAAGAGTCATTCCTTCGATATTTTCTTTCTCTTTCCGATCTTCCGTCACGTTCTCTTTATACGAATCGATCACGATGTTGCCTTTCGCGCGTCTGATCCACTTCGGCATCGTTTGCGGAACCGAAAGAGCTGCCATTGCGCAGCCCCCCTCGTTAAGGAAGCGGCGGAGTTGACAAGAACCAAAAAAATGTCCGTCCAAAAAAAGTGTCCCACGAAAAATCAAAAAAAGAAAACGAGAAACCTAGCCGACCAAAGAGCAATGAGGACTCTATCGCGCGCGCGCTATCTAGCGGGGAAAAAGAGACGGAAAAAAAAAACAGAAAGGCACGCGTGGAATCCAATGAAAGGCAAAAGTAAAAAAAAAGCAGTTTTGAGAAACGAGAAAAACCGTGTGATAAAGAGACTAGGTGGCGATGGTGTCGTGCAGAGTGCGTCGTTGAGGAGGGAGAGAGAGGGCCGCCATCGGCAATTCAAAAAAACTGCAAAAAAATGCATTGTAACAGGGACCGAGTGATGAAGAACTGGTTTAATGTTTTTAAAAACAGATGGGGCCGCGGCCAGCCGGATGATATCGGTGCAATCAATCTAGGAGACGAGAAATTCGACCCAGACTCGGATAAAAAGCCGCGCGCAGGACAAATTCTATGGATCCGTGGTCTGACACGGCTACAGACTCAGGTAACTATTCCCAATCTCACTCTCATATCACAACGCAAGAATCGACATTTTCGAATTCCCATCACAAGAGACACACAGTTCCGTATGCCCAGCCCCCTTCGACCCCCCCCAAGATCAAGCCCCCAATTGTATCTCCAAATACACGTGTGTCCGAGATACAACAGGCGGGAACGTGCTAGACAATATCATTTTTAGGTTATCTATCACGAGGCGTGTTAATCGATCATGTATAGATACCATGAGTATTAGATCCTGTTTATCAAATTTTTCATTTTCGTACATGGTATAACTTTTTCTTTTTCATTTGACTTTTTTTTTTCGGAACCCTCTTCCCTAGTTTCAGTTTTTAGTCTCGCGAGGGCGCGGACGTCAGTTTCATAGTGTCTTTCAGGAATCGATATTGATGCTTTTTGAGAGAGAATAAAAATCAAAATTTTGAACGCAACTGACGATGCGCCCTCTGCCAAATTTTACCTTTGCAATTCTTTCATTACATGAACCAAACACACAATCGCGCTTCAAACACAGACAGGTTAATTCTACGTTGATTATAGGTTAGAATGGCACGTTACTATGACGTCATTTTAACGATTTTTTCGACCTGTCGGTGAAAACAAATTTTTTTATTACCAACCCCCCAAAATTTCTGCCCAACCCATATACATATATTTATCTAACCTCGATACCATTTTCATTTCTTTTAATCCCTCGTCTCGATCAAGTGAGACAATGAAAAATAGCAGCCTGTCACGATCGATAATCTAGAGTTTAACGTATGTACCACCTGATGGCGAAAGACAATCTTATTACACTGTATGTGACGCTACTTGAGAGAGGGTAGGTCCAACGATGTACATACGCGTAGTTTCCAGGAAAACGAAGAAAAGTCGAAAGACTTGTCGGTCTCGAGATAACGTATTTTGAAATAAAAAAAAAATGAAAAATTGTTCGCGCGCGAATTACACGGGCATCGTATATAATTTTACATTTTATATATATTTTTCTTTTATCTTTGACCACTCTGGACCAGAATATATAAGACTCCGTTATTAGAGTTCTCTTGATCCCGTGTAAATAAATACGTCATAGCCGGTTCTAGTTGTTTTTTATCAACGCGCTTAGAGTGCCATCTGTAGGATTAGGACACAAACTAGGTTTGAACAGTGCTCGGTGTACATACATAAGATAACATTGAAAAACAAAATTTGGTAACAATAGCATTAACGCGTCGAGTTACGAGACGTTTTTTGTTTTCATACTTTTTTTTGTAATTTTGAAAAAAGGCATCGATATCGACGTACATTTTAATCGCGTTCGCATAGCTCGTATCGCGATCTCGTTATCATCAGAACCTCTCAGAAATGGTCCACGCAGTCCTCAACCAATCACGACGTGGGAGAAAGGAGTATGCGCATCGAAAAAAAAGAAAAGCGTAAAAAAACAGGAACACGGAAGATCCGACCGGATCCCACCTGACGTTTATACGTTAACAATTTTTTTGTTTTTGGTTCTTTTTTTTCGTTTTTGTTCCTTCCTTTTGTTTTTAGCGTCAGTCCACGTGACTCGGCCTGTAACAGGACATTACGCAGCCATCCGAAGGGACCTCACTGCGGATTGGCTGCGACAATTTTTCTTTTCCTTATCATTTTTGTGTTTTGTTTTCTTTTTTATATTTTTTTCTTTTTTTTTTTTTACGACGCGATTATTAACCACTACTTGCCGAATACACAACAGTACATCCATTTCGTCAGTGTGACGAAAAATCGGCCAGTACAGATCCTTAGGGTACACCCGTGAGATCCTATCCCGCTGACCTAATTTTCCGAAATTGACTTGACCTAACCTAACCTTACCTTACCTCGAGAAGTAACAAAAAAACCATTCACGATAATAAGTGCATAAACGCGAGAGGAATTGATTAATTGCGATAACGAATCTTCGATTTCTTTCGTCCGTCTCTACAGACTCGTGCGTAGTGCGCGTAACGCGCGACGCACATTTCTTTTTTCCATGCGCGGGTTTTCGAAAAGATCTTTCTTTTTTGAATTTAATTTTATTTTACAATTTCTACCAATACGAACTTGATGCGTGTAGCGTGCGTGGTGCGAATGCGTGTGAATGTCTGTCGAGAGCGTTTTTCCATTTTGCTTTCACAGTTTTAGCTTTTAATTTTTGTTTCTAGTCGTTACGTTTTCTTTTTTCAAATTCCTTTGTTCGTTTGAGAATGCCCGAGATTCCGTGAGAATGCTTGATGCTGATTGGTGGTGGGTGCTTCTGCGAGCGATTGTCACGAGGGATGAGCGAGAAAGCGAAAAGAAAGAAAAAAACCGGTTGGAAGGGAAGAAACCGTCATCGAAATAAAAATGAGACGAAAAAGATATATTTTCAAGGATAAAAAAAAGAGAGAAAATACAATTAACAGTGGGATAGGCGTGATGAGTTTTACGAATTTATATTTTCTTTTTTATCTCTCGACTTTGTCCAAGTCGATGGTCTCTTTGTTATTTTTTTTTCTTTGTTTCGCAATATCGCACCCAGATGTCGCCAGTGAAAATCCATTACGATTACCCATCCTGTTCTTGAAAATCCTTTGTTCTCAATTCCTTGTGTATATAGATATACTATGTAGCGTCGCGCGGATCCGAGCGCCATCTGTAATATAAATTGCAATGCAAAAGCCATTTCTCTTGATCGTTGCCCTATTATTAAAAGGGCAAAAAAAAAGAGAAAAAAGCGACGAGCGATAATATAAATGATGACTATGACCGACGACCAGGGACAATAACAATAATGTTATTATTACAACGTCTGATGAAAAATTATGATTGTTATCAAGATGACGATTACATGGTACAACAATAGTGTGACAGTTGTTACGTCTATTTACCATTAACGCGCTGCCGATGGGATGAATGGAATGATACATGAATTTATTATTATCGTAAAGCTGCCCAGCCTGAGGATACGTAACGGACGTCGTGATGGAATTTTGAAATTATTTTCCAAATTTTATACATATATCACTCGTATCCAGTACGTATCCTCTGTGCCAAAATCATTGCATATTCTCTGATCGCGTAAAGCTAACGCGATTCGCCGCGTTTCCATTTATCTTTTTATTTTATTGCTCTGTGCATTTTTGTTTTTTTTTCGCTTTTTCCTCGTTTCTATCTTTCGTTACAAACAAAAAATTGTATCGTGTAATCTTGTCTTTGACTTTCGTTTATCCTTTATCTTTCATCTTGTCTGTTATCTCGTCAATTCTTGTCTCAGTCGTTTTTCCACTTTTCATTTTTTTGCAACGACAAAGACGTTCGCGGTATGTTAAGTGGTCGCAGCGAATCGCGATTCGGGCAGGCGAAAAAAAAATAATAAAATTTTTAAAAAATCAAGAAAATGCCTAACACGCCTAACAAAAGCGTCGTACTCTATACGTATCTATACATTTAACAAGATCGATGTTGTGGAGTAAGTCTGCGCCCGTGCTGACCTCTGAGAGGTCATCGCGATTTACCTGATTATTACTGCTATCTGTCACCTCTCACCTCCTCTATCTAATTATCTTATCTTATCTATCTATATCTATCTGTCGACCTCTCTCTTTCTGTCTTCTGTCTTCTCTACCTAATAAATTCATCGATTCCGTCCTCAAAAGTTCAAAAGTCGCGTCTCTCTGAATTCTCCTCGTTGATTAAGTAATCGTAATTGTAAAAAATTCAAAGTTTAACCAGACAATCCAAGAGAAACCTAGAGATCCAGGTAAAACGGTAACTAAGCCCAGGTACGACCTCGTCAGAGGTCAGTAGGTGAATTACGTATATGTATTTTTCTCTATAATAACAATTTAAAAAATTCAGCGACAATGAACGAATGACGATAATGATCCACTTCATTGATCAATCATTAATTTAAGGCTTATACCGTTAACGAACTTTCCAAGTGGAAATACGAAATGATAATTTGGGTTAAAAGTGTGAAAAAAAAGGAAAAAAATCACATTTATGTATAACCGTATACAATACCATAGTGGTTTTCTTATGTATTGTACAGGTACACACTGAATGATTAATTATTCTACACATGTGTACACACAGTACTGATTGTACTGATTATACTGATCGATGACACTGACCATGTCTCTTACTATCTCTGACTTTCTCTATCTCTCTCTTTCTCTTTCTCTCACTATCTCTCTATCTCTCTCTCTCTATCTACGCTAATAAAATGTGAAAAAGGAAACAACTGAATGTGTAACCTACTTTCAGACGAGCAATAGAACTCTGGTGCAGAATGTATCTGTGACAGGCAGATCCCCTTCTCAGGATTACTATATGGTTAGTCCTCAAGTCCAAATCTCCGCATTGTTTGACCGTCTTTTACATAATATAGTTTAAAACTGGTTTTTCTTTCGATTATACATAATTTTTGTTTATTTTCTTTTTGATTTTCTCTTTCTCTCTGTCTCTCTCTCTCTCTCTCTCTTTCTCTCTTACCTGTTTCTCTCTTCTCTTCTCTATTTGTCTATCTGTCTTATCTGTTCTACTCTTTCTCACAATTCCCCCTTTGCTCTAATCCGTACATTTACATTTTACTTTGTCGAGTGATCCTCTCTTCCTAGCCTGATTCTTTCGATTTCCTTGTTTGAAACATTTTGTCTTTTTTTTCGTTGCTTCTTCTTTTTGCCTCTTCTTGTTATCCTAGATCCGTTTCTCCGTGTTCGTCGTACGACTTCCCGTAGATACCAGTTTACGTTTCACTGATTTTCCTTTATTTACTTTCATTTCATTTCTCTTCCCTGTTTTACGTTACTTTCATCTTGTCTTTCTCTCTTTTTTTTTCTTTCACAACTAACCCTTACACTTACGCTTTTCTTTGCTTCTTCTTGTGTCGATATCAAAGGAGCAAGACTTCGGCTGGGATTTACGTAATGCCGCGTGTGCATCATCCAGTAGTTACTTTCTATATTAATTCGGTACTTATCGTTTCTCTTTCTTCCTTCTTCCTCTCTTTGCTTTCTCCACCCTTCACCCAGGAAACCCTTTATTTTTCTCTCTTCGATCTCTTTCGCGTAACTTCTTCCGCGCTTCTCGCAATTATTTTTTGCGACACGCGCCAAACAACGCAGGCGTACATTTTCTTTTTGTCAAAATTCTCCCGAAAGTATAATGTATAGAATGAAGAGGAGAAAAAAAATTTCCAAATTTCTTTACATCGTGACTTTTCCACTCCTCGCCAACTTTTCTCAGCCGAACGGAAGCGTACAAAAAATTTCTTTATTTACATTTTTCAAATCGTTCAACCTTCTCACCTATGTGAATTTTGCCTAATTTCTCTCTCACCTACGCCCTTCCTTATTCTTCACTGAATTCGGCTTCACCTAATTTTCTCTCACCTGTCTCTACATAATCGTTGTATAATTGGAAACGTTGTCGCATGTTGCGTGTCGCGAAAGCAAATGGCGATGGTCGCGTTTACAAATAAACGCTTCATGTCTGTATATATATATATATGCATATATCTACCACAATATACGTATATAATATATATATATATCATACACGCAATTACATATGTACTTTGGCTTTTGTCAAATTTATTTTTCAAATTTTTCTTCCCCCTTTCTCTACGATCCTTCAAAACAATTTTCAAAAAAAATCTTCATCCTCTGTTTCTTTATACTTTTTCTTTCTCTTCTTCTTCATCTTCAATTCTCACTCGCTCTTTTCCTCTTTCTTTCCTAATTCTCTTCTGTCTGTCTGTCTATATCTGTCTGTCTAACTGTCGTCTGTCTGTCTGTCAGTCTGTCTGTCTGTCTGTCTGTCTGTCTGTCTACAAAAAAAAAATACTGACACGCTACGCGTATATACATACGTGCTTATCGGGCATTATGTATATACGTTATGTATATTACATACAGACATACACGCAATTAGAATAATTATATATATATATACTAACCACTCGAATTTAATTAATTGGATTCTCGTAATGTCTGTGTTCGCTTTTAAAGGATAATCCTTGGTTTACTAAACGTGTGTCTTTTTTTATGTTTGACATTTTTGTGATTGCGCAGTGTGGTGTTGCTGTGACATATCAATTACGTATAGGAATTATATATATATACATAGACTTATAGATAAAAGAAAATGGCGAATTCGCACTCGTACGCACATTATGTACATATATAACTTATGTATAGATAACTTTGATTTTTTTTCTATGTACATCGTATGCGTATCTGTGCGTATGTGTGTGAATATTTATAAAAACTAACCAATTTTTTTTATGGCATTATATATATATATCATATACATTATTATTTAAATGTATATTAATTCGGTACGTTTCAACGACGCTTCTTCGCTGATTATCGCTCTTTATCTAATTTATACTTTGTACCTAAACGTCTTTCGCCTAGTGTAACTTTAAATGAAATTCAAAATAATAATAACGATGATAATTATTTCGAGTAATCCAATCAACGTCGCGCCATCGGTTAACGTCTTCGCGAGGAAATTCATTAATGGACACGAAGAACGGGCGGGAGTGCGTCGCGACGCCGTGCATCGGTAGACATATTTTTTTATCACAGATACGCGTTCACTGTGCGTGTCTGCGTTTCTGTATATTTGTACTAGGGACCGACGTAACCTGAACGCGGGACGCGATGGTAAAGAAAATTAGGATATTAAAATTCGCGCCGTTAAAGTTTCCATAAAGCGCGGAAAAAATGTTATGTAAAACGAACGGATGTGATGGATGCATGACAATTTTCTTAATACGATTAATTTTTTTTTTCTTGCTCAAGATCTATTCCACGCGACTGTACAATTCGTTTGCGCGTCCAAGAGAGAATCGATGGAGAAATTTTTGGACGATACAAAAAATCTTTTTCAAACTTATTTCACGCGCATTTTTCACTCTCAATCGCGTCTCGCGACAAATTCTTGGAATTGTTCGTATCTTTCGCCGAGACGTCTGTACCTAACCCCCCCTCAAAAAAAGACATAAATAATCAAAAGTCAGTTGGCGTTTTTCGTAATCATTCGTATTACCGATGATGATGATGATAATAATAATAATAATCGTCGTAGCGTTCAGCAAGAAGAAGAAATGATAAACAATAACGAATTTGTACTAACGATAAATGTGAGACTAAAGAGAAAGCCGTAAACGCCCGATGTTAAACGAAGTGAAACCAGCAGGATTCTCGTTCGTATCTCGAATCTCGAATGTCGAATCGTTCTGCTAGCCAGTATAATACTGAAGTAAGTGTACTGCCGTACTGATGGTATTATTTATGATTTGTTAGCCAGCGGAACCCATTCGAGAGACTGAGGTATAACAGGGCGGCAGATCTTGTCAGCCGCCACACTTTTCCTGTCGGAGTACAAACAAGTACGTAGCTTACGTAGATCGCCTGTCGTTTATACAGTGTATTTATCCAACCTTATACGTAAATACGCATACGACCGTATTACATAACGGTGCGAACTCTACTCGAGCGATCCTCGAGTCTTTAAGTCTTACCTAACCCCCCATAACCTATCGATATATTACGTAACGGAGATTGATTGTTTTTGCTTGACGAAGACACTGGTCGAACGATTGAGAATTCGATTGTCGTACGATGTTCTTCTTTTTTTTTCTTTTTTTTTCTTTTTTTTCTTTTTTTTTTTAGTACGTTGTGTTTGGTGTTCATAGCTGTCTCACGGTTGGCGCCACGTGTATCTTGTTTGTCTTTTTTCTTTTTATTCTTGTTCCCGTTTGTTTGTCGTTTGTTCCGATTTTTTTGTTATTTCTCGTGCGAAACTCGAGGATCGTCGAAGTCCGATCGATTTTCGATTTCTTGTGACGTCACGTGATCCGATACCACCACTTGCGCACGCACTGATGGTGATCGTCGATGTTTATTGATGAAAAATCGAATCGATGACGTGCGAGTAGATGCGTCGCTGCCGTGCGATCGGCTCGGCATTGACTTGATTTATTGAATGATGATGATGATGATTATTATGATATGGTGGTGATGATAATGGTGATTATGATGATTATGATGATGATATGACTTGACGTGATGGAAATGATGATTTTATTGCACCGATGTGATTTTTTTTTCTTTCTTTTTTTTTCGGTATCAGTTTTTTTGTTGTTAGTGTTGTATCGCGTGGGTGGTGATGGTCGGGATGGTCGACGTTAGTCATGGTGCATTGGAAGTTGCAAATTTTGTCGAAGTTTCTTGACGAATCGAAGGAAAAATGCGATTTTTGCAAAAATCGATGTTCACTGCCATCCGCACCCGTCGCTGGTTTTTTTTTTCGAAATCGTTTTTGTTTTTATTCTCTATTTCTTTCATACTTTTGTTGTTCCTTACCGATTTGGAATTGTTTGTTTCTGGTCGTTTACCCCTTTTTTTTTTAATATCGTACCGTTTACGTTCTTTTCAGTAGTCTTAGCTATTTGATGAGTGTGCTGCGTGTTCGCCTCCCCCCCCTACCCCCCTCTCAAATCCTTACTCTCTATTTACTTTCTCTCGATCTTTTTATACTTCTCTGACTTTTCACTCGAATCAGACCAGGAAAGAAAGATACACGTGAACACACGTCACACCAGTTACGTATACTCGACCACCGTAACAATTCTTCAAAATGCCCCCCCTCCCGCCCTCCCCCGCAAATGAAATCCACTAAAAAGCGATATAATCAAACCAGCGATACCAAAAGTCACAACAATTTATCAAAAACTGATTTTTCGTAATTTCTATAATTCATTTTTAATATTTACTTTTTTTTCCAAAATTCAAAATTCCCCTTCCTCGGCCGTCTGAATGCCCACACCATTATTTATGAAGACAGTCCCGACCACGACCGTCCTTCATAATTTCGACGTTTATAAAATTTTCTTTGTTCTTTTACTTTATTTTTTTGGAATTCTCCCTTCTTCGTTCTACTCGATCTTCCTTCCAAAATAATTATTCTTTCGCCTCTCCTCGGGTATCCTATCTGCCAGCTCTCGTGTATATTTATCTGTTATCTATTATCTATTATGTCTAGCTCTATCAACCATTTCGTGTGCGTGTGCGCGTGATACGTGTGCGTGTTGCGGTACGTTTTTTCTTTAATTATCCTAACGCATATACCTATATATTGTCTATCGCACTTTCTCATCGTCGTGACTAACTTAACGCCAGTTTATCTGTTCGTTTTTTTTTGCGAAAATTCCGCAGTTGCTGTTTTACAGTTGCAGTTGCAGTTGCAGTGGAGTTGATTATGACTAACCTCTGTGTGTGCGTGTGTGTGTCGTTTTAACGATTTTTAGTATACACGTGTAACGATGTTCGTGCGTATATACGCAAAGTGCGTGTATTACGTACACGTGCCTACCATCATACGTCATTTTTTGCGATTTTCATCGAAATCTCGTTAATTCTTTATGTTTTATTTAAATCTCGTAATTCCTCCGTGCTATATTTATTTTTTTACCGTTCAAAGAACCTTCGTGCGTTTAGCGCGAGTGCGGATAAAATTTTAGGAACGATCCGACGAATTAATTTTCAAAATTAATTCAGTTTAGTACTATGCACTTTTTTGGATTCTTCCATCACTTGCGAACGAGCCACCTCCTCGATAGGGAATACGTACTGTCACTGCTGCGCGGGTTATTCAAATCTTTTATTTTCCTCTTGGAGATCCAAATGTCAATACAAAACTATTATAGGGCCTTTTTATCGAAACTGCCAATTTTTTTGAGCCGTTTTAGGAAACAATTTAAAATTAAACTGAGTACTGTTGCTTAGGATGGTGTACAGAATTTAGAAAGGAAAAAAGAAAACAAAACACATCTGCGAGAAGAAAATGACCGTATACGTCGTATATTGACTGTACTGAAATTTCAAAAATCTGCAAAAATAAGGAGACGAAAGGTGCTCCCGAGGTTTTTGGATATAAGCGGGGTAAAAAAATCTCACGTCCATCCAGAACGCTCGATAGATATGAAAAATGAAAAACGTAAAACCGAAAAGCATAAATTTCGGAATTTAATCAAAAACGATAACATCCATATATCTTCGTTCCGGTAAAATTACTGGCGCCCATTTCCTCTTGAAACGATCCCGAATACCACCACTGTCTCTCTTTCGTTTCATTAAACTATTTTGGTTTTTCGTTTTTCTTTTTTTTGAAAATATCGCGCTGTGACTCTCTGGGCGTCATTCTCCTCTCAATAACAATCCGTCAAGTTCCCGTATCCAAGGAATGACGACAAACAAAGTATCAGATCCACCTCGAACCTCGTGTTTCCAAGATAACAAAACAACAAGAGAGAAAAAAACCAAAACCAAAAATTACCCTCATAGCCGTGCATAGATATACAGTATCCAAAAGCCGAAGCACCCGGTGTAGAAAAATCGTTGCAGTGTCTTTTTTTTAGCTATGTATACGCACCCTATTGTATACCATACGTCTACATATGGTAAAGTCTTGACGGTATATAGTATGTATATATATAATATACAATACAAGCCAAGAAATAAAAGTTTTTTGCAGATTTGTACGTTACATAATATATATATACATATAAATATACAGATATATGTGCAATGTCAATTTCCTTAGAGTAGGTAAAACTTTTGTTGCACGCAACAATTGTCTTCTGTCCGAGCCGTAACCCTGGATGTCGTCTCGATATATGCTACGATAGATCACATATGTATACATATGCATATATTACACACATCTAGGTAACTATAAACGTGAATATTAAAAACCCAAAAAAGAAAATGGTAACTTAATTTTAACATAAACATAAGCATATACAGCTGGTGCCTTAGTGCGTTACTGTTGCCAAAATTGGGCATCGTATAATTGTTTTTTCTTTTTCAAAGAATTTGCATTTCTTTCATTTTTTTCCTTTTTTTTCTATCTTATCTTTACTTCTCGTTTGCCTGATGCAATAGCGAACACAGATATTTAACGGACGCGCTTCCTGCGTTCAATGGAAGATTCCAATTTTTTAAAATTCGTTGGTATGCTGTTTTCTAAAAAAAATTTCTAATCTAAATGCACAGCTTGTCCAGTGATATATTAGGTTGGTATCAATCAATGTTTTTTCTTTGAACTTTTTCAAACCGTCACGTGATTTCGCTTTTTCAATTTCCATCTTGTCGCTCCTCTCTGTATCATTTTTATAAATATTTATATAAATATATATATATACTTTTAAAATTGTTTAATACCTTTAATAATCGTTCTGTGTATATATATATATCTGTATAAGATTTCTCTACTCTCTCTCCTCTCTGTCTGTTCCGCTCTGACTTCTATTTCTTTTTCTATATATGAATTTATCTACGAATCTCTTTGTCTATATCTATCTGTTTATCTTATCTGTCGATCTGTTCGTATCTCTGTCTACTCTCTGCTATTCAAAGTATCTCTATCTTCGTCTAGTTCTTTCACTTTGGATCTTGACGTTATTATGTGCCGTTCGATAATTGTCTCGAACTCGGTAATTAAACCCGGAACGTTATTTAAAAAAAAAAAGAAAATTAATTACTCGATTAGTATCAGGTGGTACAGGACTGTTGCGGACCATTCCTAATTGGATTGAGAGGAGAGTCAGTTAGGTTTGATTAGAAATTAGTTGAAATATGAGAGAGAGGAGGCATTCTACAAATGAAATTGCGAAAAGGACACTGGGTGTCCGCTTGGAAAGTATAGTCTTTGTTCGGTCAGTATCTTTTTGACTTTTGATTAGTTTTTGCATTCGCGCTCGGATTAAGAGGAAATTGCATTAGCTTCGAGAATGCATAAAAATAACCTTTTTTTGTGTTGTTTTACTTTTATTCGGATTCTTTTTTTTATTGGCTAGTAGTGCTTTTATGGTGCTTGTGCGCATAACAGAGGAATAATTAGGTGCGATATATTATTATATATATGATACGACTGAATTGTTGAATTTTCAACTTAAATAATGAATAATACGTCTCACGTATTTTTGCTGATATATAGTATATTATTGTCCAATAATAAGTGTACTACAAGTGCATGAAAATATCGCGTGGAGCAAAATACGAATTTCTATAGTCGATGGGGTAACTTCAAAAAAAAACAAAGATTCACAATTTGAATGCTTTTTAACTCCCCTTTTAAATCGAAGCCTTAACTATTTTTCAAAATTATTAGGAAGCTTTTATTTTGCGTACAGGCACCATATGAAATTGCATTAAACACGCGAAAATCTGTGTACTTAAGACACGTAAATGTCTATAAAAAATTCTAATTTTAATCATCTAGCTGTGTTTCTATCGATATCTCGCATAACCGTGTGTATGTGCGTGCGTGTGCCTGTTCAAACAAATACCACTCTAACGAAGTGCATAGGCACGCCTGGCGCTTTCAAGCAAACAGCAATCCGTCCCGATGAGGGAACAAAGAAAAAAAACATGATAAAATTACGAACACAAAAGTAAACACGAATCATCTCAACACACAATCAGTCGAGACAAACACGTCATAACACAAGAGAAAAGAAATAGTCTGTATTAAACAAACAAACAAACAAACAAACAAAAAACAGTGGTATATCCATGGGATTTCTTGTACAACAACAAAAAACAAAAAGAAATGCAACACAAAACGTCAAGGTACCGCCGAAAGAAAAGCGCAGAGCCCGCCTCCGCTCGCGGAGCAATGGCGGCGCGAGTCGTGTATAAAAAAAAAGAAACCAAAAACAAAAATGAAGGAACACGCGAAATAACGAAAAAGCAAAAAAGCCAAAACAAAAAAAAAACCAACAAAATAAGCCAAAAACTAGCCCATCCCAATGTCGCATCCCCCATTATTAGAACGCCACTTCCCTGTTTTTACAGCTTCGAGTAATCAGAGCTTTCAAGTCGACTCTGGAAGATTTGGAGGAGCGTCGCTCTGTCCATAGTTTACACAGCTTACACAGTATGCGCAGCTCACGCAGCCACACCGGTCCCAGACCCCTGTCGGACTTCACGTACATCGACGAGGATCCAGCTAATCCGTCGGGCGGCAACATTACGAGGAATGCGCGCGCAGCCGGAAACGCGCACGCCGATAGCGCCATCGGCGGCGAGAGGAACCAGACGAGTCCGGCGTCGCCATTACTGCTAAACGTCCCCGGCTCTGCGTCGTACAACAATCATCATCCCCATCACCATCATCATCACAATCATCCAAGCCAGAATACCAACAGATCCACGTCCAATAATGCCCTCAATCAGCAGCAGCAGACAGCGGGCCCAAATCATAGTGAGCAAAACGGAAATGCTCCTGACGGAAATACCCTCGACTCGAACGCCGAAAATGTCACCGATCTGCCCAAGCTGGTGCACGAGACGAGTATCTAAAGGAGTTTCTTTATTTTCTCCATTTTCTTCTTTTCTTTCCCTGGGATTCGCGCGAACGACGCACGGGGACACGGTCCGAATGTTAATGGAGTTTCGTTTTTTTTATTACGTCACTCTTCGCCATTTCTCTGCTCCCGTTCTCTTCGGCTTGTCATTACGTTTTGTTCTTTGATTTCTCGCGTTTTGAATTTCGATTGTTATGTGTTAGTCTGACGTAAAAAAAAAATGATGACGATCAGGACAGTTCGGTATAAGACTTCCCTTTTCTTCTCACTCCTCCTTGCATTTACACAGACCGATCTCGGGCGTGGACGCTTTCCAGTACTTAATCGCGTTGATAGCTATTTATTTTTTTTTTCCAGTCATATTGTCGTCCCTATTGTGTATAATAATTATAATAATGTTAATTATTCCCCATATGAGAGTTTCTCAGGTATATAACGTTGTGGGGGATGGCGATAAAAAGGCGTTCCCGCTCGCTAGGTCGTGTCCAAAATTTATCCCTTCGTTATAGTTTTTCCGCTCGCATCTTTCTTTGTCTTTCAACGAAATATTTTTTGCTCGCGTTTCCTTTTTTCGGGATTTTTTTTAACCTGTCTATCGGGTTTGTTGTTTTTGAAAAAGTCAAAGCAATCGATTTCACTGCCGCAAATGTTACACAATCAGTAACGTACAGATCGCGCAACTATCTCTTTTCGGTCCATTTTAAAAACGCAAGGGCGTCTCGTAATCCACCTTTATTATTTTTCTTTAAATTCCTAACTAGTTTAGTCAAGAATATACCTCAATGCAATGTCGCAAGAAGTTCACACCCAATTAAAAAATCTTTTGTCCTTCCTGTAACCTCAAAATTTATGATCTTCGGAGAGAGTACGAAAATCAATGTGAAAAGAGGGTGAATAATCGCCAAGAGAACAGCGGAGCGTTGAAAGTTAAAAAAATTCAGAATTAAAAAAAGAATGACCCGTGCTACTCGTCCGACTGGAACGTTGAAGAGATGGTGTAGGGAAGCACGAAGAAACAGAAAAGGAAGAGAGCGAAGAGGACGAAAAGAAGGATACCCGAGAAAATCATGAGACGAAAGATTGTAAAGTCAGAGAGGGACAAGGGAAGGATTTCTGAGAATAAAGAAAAAAATATAGAAAAATGAAAGGAATCACGTGTTATAATCATGATCAGTGAACTGGGGATTTAATATAGAAAAATGGCGGAAATCCATTTGTCATTGTTTTGAGTAACTGTCATTTATATAAATATGGGTCTTTGTGCGCCCGCTGCTGTGCTGCTTGGCTGAACCATTACGTCATTTTACTACCGTTTCTACTACCACTATTACTGTCACTATATATACACCACGACTTTTAAACCCACCCAAAATCCACCATCCCGGGACGAGCTTGTTGTCTCAATCTAATAATGTACTTATCTATGACTGATTAACAGCAGGTCAAGCTTCGGCCTCTCATCTTTCACACGTTGAGCTTCACGCTGAAAATCCCTATTATTCCTGTCCTTAATTCCCTTGATCATGAAGATTGCATTTCTCAAGAATTTTCAAAATTTCGTCATACCTTACTGCTATCACTACTGCTACGTTGTGCGAGACTTATACATATGCTACGTACCATGTGTGATTGGAAGAAGAAAAAAAAACATGAGATATTCCATTTGAAAATCCCAACCCAGTGGGTCTTGTCGCGCAAGGCCTATTTTATATATTGTATAATTTCTCTTTGTTCTTAGTTATTATTATTATTTTTCTAATGTAAATCTTAATTCCACATACCTTATTCCTACTGTCGGTGAGCCTTGATTAATTAATTAAGCGACATCGGACCGTGTGAGGTGCTGGTAATTAGCGCCCTTCCTCAGCCCAAACCGCCCTGTCAAATAAGATTACTAGGATAAGTAACGCGAGAGGTTTAATAACGTCAATATAAATTGTTTTTAAACTAATTAATTTAATTTAAACTTACTTGGTAATTTAAATAATAACTTTTAAGCCCTGGACGCCCGTAAAACGCGATTGTGATGATGATGATGATGATGATGTTTATGATCATGGCGATGATATTGACGTAGGAGCAAGTATACGGGAATATGATTGTGGAAATTTTAAAGGGTAGGTTGCTGGTGAAAATGGGGGGTAGTCGTCGCCTCATTACGTTGCGTGCGTTGCGCGTCCCACGACTAATTACTTTTCTGTATTAATTTAACACTTTACATCGTATTTCAATTTTTTTTCATATTTTTTTCCCCTTCATTCCCAATACGTAATGTACGTACACGCGCGTCCACTCTGTTGGTCGACGCAAAAAGCCGCGACTCACGTTACAAGAATATTTGTCGCGAAGTTCGTTTAGTCGTCGTTATGCGAACTCGTCGCCGACGCGAATAAAAGTTAAATGTAAATGGGGGAAAGAATGAAGATACGTATAGATATATATAGAGGTATAGATCAACGTGAATTCGAAAAACAAGAAATGAAAAATTACTAAAATCGACCTCATCTCCTTAAACCTTTCTCTATATATACATATACGTATATAGATGCATATTATACATTATATATTACGCAAGGACTTACAAAACAGGATAAACACGCAGACTAACCTCGGGATGTATGTATAACGTGTACTTACGAGATGACGCAAGGAAATAACAGGCGAGGCGAAACAGAAAAGTAAAAATGAAAAGTCGAAAATATAAAAAAAAATTCCTTTTCAAAATGACAAGTATCTCTACTTTTGCGGTACAGGCCACTTCTGCTGCTCGGTGTCAAAGAAAATTTTGTTTGTTTCTCTTTTTTTTTGTATTTTCGATTTTTCATCTTCCACGTCGACGGTCTCTCTCGTCCAGAGCCAATCGACCCCCCCTTCCCCTCTCGCCCCTTTTCGCCCAATAGGATACAGGTTGTTAACTCAAAAAAGAAGAAGAAAAAAAATACTGAATACCTTCTGCTATTACTGCCAACTATTTGTCGACTATTTGCACCCACGGACACGTCCGAAAGAATATACTATATAATACTATATAAAGGAGAAAGGAATAAAGAAAGCAAGCAAAGATTATTGAAAAATGGAAGTTAAACGGATAAGCGTTTTTAAGAAATCACTCGCGCGACACGCAATTCCATCGGACAAGATACGCACTGTTTCTATATATACTTCTATATATATTATATATATATACATGGCTAGGTGTATATATATATTGATACGAATATACATTTGTATACAGTATATAGGATTTAAAAGAAAAAATAATACGCAAGTTTAACACTTAACGTACCTATGTATATCGCAACGCGTTGTAAAAGAATTTTTACAATGCCAATTACTAATCGATGGTTAATTATTGGTATCGATAATGAGATCGCGAAGAGGAGAGAAAAGTTTCTTTTCTTTTTTTAATTGTCCTTCGGTGTGCAGGAACGTCAATATTTTTGTGAAAGAATTAAAAGGATCGTGAAAAAATTCAGTTTGCGTTTCACGTATTCGTTGTCGTACGTGGAAGACAGATTTATCGATGGACCAGTAAGGATTCGATCGATCGAGCAAGGAAGAATTGGGATTAATTAGTTAGCAAGACGCAACAAGACTCGCAACAACAATCAATAATAATTCAAAAGGTGACGAGGGAGTGTCAAAAAAAAATTAAGGACGAACGGAATGCGCGACCTTGGAATTAATCGAAATTTTGAGAATTGCGTGCGTGCGTGTCCGACGAAGAAAAAAGAAAAAAGAAGACGTTCTAGTTTTTATGAATAATTATCTGAGAGTTGTTAGCTTGTTATTAAATTAGAAAATATTTAGTTAATTATTTCGATCTAATGATATATACGCTAGATGATATATATATATATATGAGTGACTATACATGTATATATGTAAATTATATACACATTAACACGTGTGTATGTACGTTTACGTATACCTGTGTATATAGGCATTGAAATAGAGGAGAAAGGATAAGAAAAAAGAACAGCAACAAGAAAAACAACAAAACAAAAATAAAATATAAGACATGTTATTGTGATGTTACATAAATGAGAATCCATTGATTCCGCGCGTCGACGACGCGACGCCTGGCGTAAAATTGCGTCCTTTTTTTTTAAGTTCGCTCGACACCCTGTTTTTCCTTTTTGTTTGTTAATATAAATCTTATTCATCCAGTTCCACCGAAACGATCAGGATGCTGAGATCATCTCCCGTCATTTTTGTCTGGACCTCCTGTTGCGTCATAAAATATTGAAGTTTCAAAGCGATTTTTTGTTTTCTTCGCAGCGTGCCACGAGAGCACGTGGGTGATGTAAACAAATGCACGTGGAGCGCAAAACACGTATTCTGCCCAATCGATATAGGTTATCTACCGCTATCTTGTTATCAGTACTGGATGTACTCCTTATCGTCAAGCTTAGACGTAATTCTATTGGCGACGCCAATTTTGAAACACGCGGTCAGAGCGGATCCGCGCGTCCAAAGTGAATTGATTGAAAGAATTTTTGCGTATTTTCAATGGCAAAAAAGAAAATAGAAAAATCGTTCGTTCTTTCTTTTTTATTATATTTTTCAATCCCTTGTACGTGTATGTATATACGATTACGATATATACATACCGATACGACAATTGGTCGTTGAAATTTCCCGTGTCTCCCATTACCATTCTATGCCTGATACCTATTTAAGCGACACCCCTTAAGTTACCTGTTCTTGACGTTTTTCAAGTCTTCAAGCCACTCGACCTCGTTGAACCCATTTAAACGTCGTAAGGAAGAACCTGTTATATATATAAATACAGAATATTATATATTAAACCATAAAGCTCGTTTGGAGTCCGTTTGAAAAATAAGCTCGGTCAATAAAGCGAAGCACTGTATATTTCCTATAAAAAAAAGGGCCCGTCTTTCTGCATTAATCTTTGACATTTGAAAAATGATAATTCTCTCACGGATACGGCGCTGATACGGTAACACTGTATTTCATTCCCAAACTTGTATTATTCCCAAATTTCCATTTTCTTCCTATATTCTCTTTCTGGTGCTTTCTTACTTTCTTTCTTTCTTTCTTTCTTTCTCTATTACTTTTCGTCACGCGTTCCAATTAGGCTTGCCATCAATTCGCGCCTGGCAATCCTAGTTGTCGCGCGTTATATCCCCGCCATTTTTCTTTTGCGTAATCACAAACACGCGTACTTCATCGAAATCGTCAATGGACTCGCATATTTTTTTCTCGCGAGATCCACGAGTGTGCGTGTGCGTGCATGAGTCCTGTGAGAATGCGTACGTGTGTGTTTGAATATCTGTGCATCAAAATACATAAGCGGTCGTGTCCGGGTGCAATACAAAATTTTTGTTGTTGTGTATCGATCAAGAAAAAAAAAACAGTAATCAAAAGAGAAAATCGTCATCGAACGACAAGAAACAACGAAATACATTATACGACGTGCCGAACGACTTTCCGCCATTTTACTTTGTTTAATCACATTTTTTATTCGAACCTTTCTCGTTCGTTTACCTGTACTCGTCCATTGTTTCCGCAATTCTTGATAACACGCAACGTCCCTGTCGCGTGATAACGAATACGAACGAAAAACAAAAACGTGAAAATGTGCGTCCAGTTTCGAAAAGACAAAGACAAAGATACCGTCCCCATACTATAAGCACACTTTTTGGGTGTTCGTTAAATAAATATAGCAAAATGGTACCTCACCAAGTAAAAAAGAAAAGAAACCTCGACAGTAGGAGTACCCGTGAAACCTCTCTTTATCTTTATCTTTCTAATCACTCTCTCACTCTCACTGACCTTTTCTAACCTCTTCGATCATTACTGGCCCTCCTTCGTACTTGTTATTAGCATATACTGTCTGCACTGTCGAAATCCGAACTCTATATTATTGATCTGACCTCACAATAAAATATATTATAAATAATCCTCGTTAACGAATTATAAACGTTTAATTTTCTTTATTAATATATTATCAATATATATATATATAGTTACTCGTCGGCATTCATTTACGACTGTATACTGCGTGTATGTACACGTTTCTATATACGTTCCTTGTACATACTTTACTCGATCGACATGACCCTATCGGGACAATGACGTA
The DNA here is from genome assembly GCA_030142225.1 of Pachycephus smyrnensis. Lineage (NCBI taxonomy): Eukaryota > Metazoa > Arthropoda > Insecta > Hymenoptera > Cephidae > Pachycephus > Pachycephus smyrnensis. The sequence continues at coordinate 30,747 of JARQST010000165.1, forward strand.
TCAATTATATTTTTCACCACGTTACGCAATAGCAAAACAAAATACAAAAAATATATATATATAAAATCGTCATTGTCCCGTGTCGATCCTCATTCACTTTACTACTCAATCTCTTACGTAGAATTCGTTATTTTTTTCCATCTACTTTTCAAACTTCCCGCCTATTTCTCTGTATCTCTCTGAAAGCACTCTTACTCGACTTTCTCACCGTTAATCTCTTACTCGTCCGAGACACGTTTATACTCTCGTCGTTCACTCGCAATAACGATTATATTCGTCCACTGGATCTCTTTTGTTCTATTTCCCTTTTTTACTATTTTCAGTCTTTCTTTCTTTCTTTCTTTCTCATTATATTACCGGATACTCCAACGTGTTTTACACGGATCGCAGGTTCGACAGGTACCATATTACGTACGTAGATCGTCAATCCTAATTAATTACAATCATTCCAACTAATCAGTTAAGTCCTTGGCGAGTAGAAAAAAAGAGAACAACGAAACAAGAAAAAGGTAACGAAGAACAAAGACATTAGGAGTCTCAGACTGTGCACCAGACACTCACAAGGTCACCCTGTCAACTCATCGCTTGTACAATAACAAAGAAAATGGAACTTCTCTTTTTTTGTTCTACCTTTATAGAACATTTGTTTTTCTCTCCTCTCGACCCCCCCACTCCCCAATTCTTTGCTTTCTCTTGACGCGATGACAAAAAGTCGAATTCCATCCTCACTCTTGTCTTTGTACGTTCTTACGTGTTCTTCCATTTTCTTATTGAAAACGTATATAGGTATACAGATACACCCCCCCAGAATGACCCCCTTACCCTTTCGGCCCCGCAAGTACAAAAATAAAATCACCACTCTCGGCCTCTTATCGTCAGTGATTTTACCACGTATGTACAACGGTGGCAGCACTCAACAATCATGTCATCTTATGTAACCATGACATTACCCTTTACTCTTGAAGGTGATAGGTGGCGAGTTGCAGGAACGTTTGATACCGGTACCCTACAGCAAGAGCTCGACAGACCAAGCTGTAAGCGCTTCTCTCTTGCTCTCAAACTTACTCTACTATACTATACTATACTACTATTACTACTACTACTACTACTACTCTATACTATACGCTACTCTACTCACTATACTCTGTACTCTGTAACTCTACTTTACGTTACCTTACTGTACCTTATACTGCTGTACTTTATTTACTTATTACTGCTACCACGTTACTTACCTACTGTTCACTTACTTCTCTACTTTACTACTCTTTCTCTATATTCTACACTGTTTTCTTTTTTAATCTCTCGCTTGATCTATTTCCTTCGTCACTCTTTATGTTTTCTATCTGTCCATTTGTCTATCTGTAACTCTCTGTGTCTGCTGGTATTATATAACGTATCTATACGTATCTCTGTCCTGTTTATATAAAATAGCCCTTTGACGTATAATATATGGGTTCGCTGTATATTATGTCTATATGGTCCAGCGCCAAAGGGCTAATATAACTCTTTATCCTGCCTCTCTTCAATTATTGTTTCTCGCTCTTTTCATTCCGTTCTATTACCTTTTCGATCTCTTCGTCTCTGTCTGTATACAGCCAAATGATCTTCGTACGTTCTATGAATATGTATTATGCATAACTATATATATATTTCTGTGAGAACGTACGAGCGTCCGAAGTCGAAAAGACAAAGTCGCGTCTTTAGGTCAATCTCTTTTTGGAATAATTAAGCACGTATATTTTTGACACTGAAAAGCAGTGATGCAACAATTCTCTTGACATTAATATCTCTTCGGACGCTCGCAGGATTGTTTTTCTGTTTTTCATAAATGACCTGACGCAATAACGAGTATAATAATATTTAGCATTATGCCAAGAAAGCTCGAAAGATAAGCGGCTTTCGCAGATTGCTTGTATATACCTTTTTTTTTCTTTTTCTTTTGTCACGGTTATAGTTCCCCTCACTTCTCTTGTTTCTGTCTATTCGTCGAAACCTTCCCAATCGTTATGCACTTTTGACCTGACCTGACCTGACCTGACCTTCCCCCTGCCCCAATACGTATAGCTACGGCTCTGCGCAAAATTTTCACGCTTTTCCCGTGGAGCCATTCGTGTCCAAGGAAGCGCACCGAGTATTTTAAATATATAGATTATATCTTGACAGTAAATATATTGTTGATATATGATATATTGATTTAGTTTGGTTTTTTTTTCTTTGTTCTAACAGTGCGATAATTTCGATACGAACAATCTCCACGGGTTACGTAGCTTCGATGCTGTAGTTTTGTTAATTTGCGAGCGCATAATTAATTACATATAAATAATATAGTGTTGGGCGCACGCTTTACACGTATTGTTTCGCGGCGGAAACATCGACGGATTAGACGCGTCAGTTAGAATGATTTTTTTTTTAATGGAAACGGAGAAAAAAGACGTCGAGGAGGAATACAAAAGAATGGAGGACAAAAAATCAGGGCATTAAAAAGTACGAAATTTTTATCTATGTATACTTGAACACGACCACCCGGTATATTTGGCAACCCTTAGATTGGATCGCGCTACGACAGAATCATATTGCGTCCAACTGTATCCTGTTTATCTTTTTTTTTTCTTTTACTCGTCATACTGTCAGCGGATGTTCGTTTTATTTATTTTTCGAAAATTGTCATTCTGACTATCTCTCTCACTCTTTCTCTCGCTCTGTCTCTCTCTCTCTTTCTTTCTGTCACTTTGCCTGTCAATCTGTACTCTACTCTCTACCAACTGTTTTACCTGCCGAAAACTGTGAGATCATCCCCTTGCTTGTATCGAGCCGAAACCCCCTGGCCAACATCCAATTTTCAAAGATACATAATCGCAGCCAATTTTTGGGCAATTTTGAAAAAAAATTTGCAGAAAACTCCTCGCGAGCTTTCCGTATTCCTGAAGCGGACCTGACCCAACCCACAGCCCACGCAGACCCAAAACCAGCGATTCCCAAAAAAGAAAACAAAATAAAAATAAACAAGTACACACAAGGGTGACATTACGCACTACGTGCGTCAGACGAGAGAGCGCACGCGCGACCGGTGCGAAATTTTTGTTTTATTTTTTTGTTAGCGTATCCCAATCCAAGGACCTCAAGAGAATCCTCGCAGCATACCTATGTTCACGCGCAAGACAAATTCCCCTACAATCACTAAAAACCCAAAGATTAACCTTGCTTCAATCGCAAAGGAAAAAAATTATCAAAAATAAAAAAATATCCCAAAATCAAAAGAATCTCATCCACTGCTCTGGGACTCAGGGAAAGTAATGACGTGTCACGGTAAGTCAATTAATAAAAAAAAAAGAAATTACCTGCGCATGCGCGCAAGCATAAGCCCACACAAAAACTGTCTAAAATCCTGTCCGGATATTGCATATTTTTCCACATACTTTGGTGCGCGTGTGTACGTAGAACAGGAAGCGTATTTTTTTTACCTTTGTCCTTCTTCCGGCATCTTAGATTTTTGACAGTGAAACGTTTTTTCAAAAGATTATTTTTTTGAAAAATACTTAACTAAAAAAAAGAGGAAAGAAAAGAAACAATAATACGTGCATCTTCGCACGAGATGGCTTCACGATGCGATATGACGTCGAGATGACACGTGGAGAATAATTCGGGGCGATATCGGTGCGCGCTGATAACAATTTCAATGATTGCGGGATGACGAACACGGATTCTCGTACTCCTTAATATACCCACTGCGTCGTTATCAAGGTAAATGATATTTAGTCAATGAATTCGTATAAAGTTTCTATCGTTATCCTATATCTATTTCCTTCATATATACATATATATATGCGTGTGTACATATATATATTATATTATATATACTGTCTTAATGATGTCTGTATTACTCTATCCACTACTTTTTTTCTCTACGTCATTATACTGTATATCTATATATAATATCCAAGCATCCAGTAACACTGTATACGTATAATTACCTATGCTTTAATTAATTCATTCGACTAATTAAAGGAGTCATTGTATTCGCGATTGAGCACGACAAAGGGGAGATTTTCAAAAACATTTTTTTCCCTTTTTTTTGGGGGTTTTCTGTCACTCGCTTCCATTCATTATGTCTGATTACAAAATCCATACGTGTTCGGTCGTCATATATATATATATATATATATACATCGTTAGAAATATATATATACTTTGATATTATATATTCCTGTTATTATACCGGGTGTTCAGCAGTGATCGGATACATGGTCATTTCCGAACACCTTGTATGAATTTTTGTACTTCGCACTTTTCATTACTTATTTCATTCAATTAATACCTTTTATCGATTATTATACTTCGATCGAGTTCGATTTTTGGAAAATTATTGCAATATCTGGACGTGTGTTATCTGCTTTCAAGTTGACAAAAAAAAGAAATAACCGTACGTTGTTACTTTTCCGTAAATCCGTAGTGTACAAATATAATGTAAAAGAAAAAATAATGCCATATATAAACGTTAAAACGAAGCTGTATCGAAAATGGCACGAAAAAGAAGAAAAAAGAATTCCTATAATTCTAAATGTGCCATCTTTTTTTTTGGATTACAAATCTCTATCTTTGGGGGAAAAGAATAATTAATCGTGTCACTCGATACAGTCTACACTCGTCACGCGTCCTGTTTTTCGTCACAAGTACACACAACCAATTTCCTGTTGACAAAGAAAAGAATGAAAAGAAAAAAGAGAAAGAAAATCAAACCTCTATATATATTCTATGGCTTTTCCTCTTTTCACTATATCCTCCTGCTTGCCTGTTAGATCAGTATTCCACAATCCGTGTTCACGTTAGAATAGAATTGATGATTAGATATGTATACCTATATATATTATATACTATATACCTGTTTTTTAGCATATTATGTTATATCGATCGATTGTGCATACACATGGATATTGATTGGTTATTGATCGGTGTACGAATGTGTAGTAAATGACATCGATGGATCTTTTTGTTCTTTTTCTTTTTTGATTTTCGATGAAGTTTCGTGCAGGCAAAAATTGTCGAGCTTTTGTATTGAAATCCATTTGATCGATTTGCAATTTTGAGATCATAATGGATCCAAAGAATTAACGGTTATCAGTAAGACGGAGACGGAGTAACGAATTTTGAAAAATCTATTGATTTGTTTTTTTCGTAGATCGGTCACCGTTACGATCATTAACTGAATCTGATAATGATTTTGATCACTCTGTTTAAAGAGTGATTCAGTACCACCACATTGACAAAAATTACACGTACGTGTAAAAGACATATGTAGTTTCCCATTGACCGTTCGCCAGGATCGATTAGCGAAAAGAATTGAAAGTCCAAATTTTCTGTAAAGTCGTACCTAAAAATTTGAACTTCCTCGAAAATAACAAAGCTAGACCACTGAGACGTGCGATAAGTCGCCAAAAAGGAAAAGAAAAGAAATGTACAGAGAATTTCGAAAACGAAGCTCGGACCCCTCAAAAAGACTGAACGAGGATCGCGTAAGTATTTATTTTTTTCTGCTTAAGTTTCTTACTATCGAAGACTCATTTTTCTTTGCGTAATAGCAATTATTACTATTTTACGGTGAATGGGTAACGTTGCTGGTGGTGGTGGTGATGGCGATGACGATGATGATGACGATTATAATTTTAAGATAACGTTATCACAGATTATTATAATGTCGGTTACGTTTCTTTAATCTTATTACAATATAATGATGATTATTTTCATGGTCACGATGATGATCATGATGGTGGTGGTGATATTCGCGTATAAATATACATACATACATACATACATACATATACGATATTAAGCATACATATGCATGCCAGCAAGCCTAATCTGTCGCTGTGTGCCGTTTTGACATGTGCTTGTTATCGAACGACTTATTGTTAGTGTTTATTTTAAAAAAAGAAATCAAAATCACCCATTCTCGCTGTGGCATTATAAAATTTCTTATCTAGCCGGTGACTGCCTGTACAGGGCTATTCAAAATTGTCTTTATCAAATGGATATCGGAGGAGTGCTACTCGGGGTGAAAAAACATTTGCTTGACGAAGTAAAAAAAATTCATTTTTAAATCTTCGCCAAATTTTCGAGGCTTAACGTTCTTCTTTTTCGATAATTTCTTTTTCGTGCTCGTTTTGCTCTTGCACTTCTTTTCTTTTTTCTAAATTTCGCGACGCCTCTTTTCATGTATTGCGGCGATTGTTATTATTATTACTACTATTATTATTGTTATACGCATACAGAGAGAGAGAGCGATAGAAAAAAGGAAAAGATATATATATGTACAGGGTGGCGTTTCAATGAGGTAAGAGCTCTATCAACTCCATTTTGAAAATTTCTTAATGCTATCTTTCTTATATGCTATTCGTCAAGCAAGTTTTACAAGACTGAAGAAAAATTCGAGAATGTCCGCCTCCAAAAAGAAATATTAATGACCAATGTATAAAAATTCATTCCTCAGATTACGTAACGTACCGAAGCAATTGACTCGGAGGGAAATATTGTAATGCCATAAATGGGTGATTTCACAGGATTGCATGAGATTTGTTACGCAAACGCCTTACCACATATACAATAAGTCTTAAGTGTGTCACTAACGAATCGTCCAGGCTGTGTTGTACGCGAAGGACGATCGCTGCATCGCTATGATTGCTCCGGAGAAACGTAAGAGGGCGTTTCTCTACCCTACCCCAACCCTTACCAAGTAAAATCCCGAAAAAAAAGAAAAGGAACCTTAAAGCCAAAAAAAAGGTTAATTCCACGCAACAAGCATCCGTGAACTCCCATCCGTCCCCGTAACCAGTTCCGCTGAAACATCCCGGCTAAAAAGTATGAGAAGCGCGGCAAATTCAAAGCAACGAATTAATCGAAAAATTCGATTTACAGATCCGCGTAGTGAACGCATTTCGGCAGGGGCTAGACGCGCGCTACGGTGAGCCCAGCAGCGCGACCCTCGCGGAGGTACTACGAAAGCAATCATCCCTGAGCAAACGACTCTCGCAAACGAGCAGCATCGAGTACGCGGACAATATACCGGATGAGCTGACAATCCCGGAAATCGACGTGGAGCGTCTCTCGAGTCACAGCCACACGGAGACAGCGGTCTAGACGGATCGAGAATCGAGATGGAAAAGCGAGAAGATAGGACGAGGGAGTGTGGGGGAGGGAGAGAGAAGTTGGCGACACTGAGGAAGCAGCAGCAGCAGCAACAATGGCGAGCAGCACGGTGAAGGAGAAGGAGAGGGAGACCAAATCTCCATATTCAAATATCCAACCTAACCGTTGGATGAAGGAGGATCCTGATTGGCGGAGGGATTGATATTCATTGGAAGAATAGCCGAGCGTCGTGGATGGCTGTCGTTTATCGCGATACGATATGATATGATAACGCGCACTGGCGATATACATTATAAATAATTAAACGACAATGAATGGAATGAATGGAGATACATGCGCGCTCATATTTTCAATTGTGTCTTTTCGTTATGTCTGTCGAATTCGCGATTTACACCGGATGGACGGAATATATTCTTTTGGTAAAACGCAAGAGGATTTGAGGGTTACGATTATATGAGAGTTGCTTGGGACGCGTGCTTAAATATTAATACAAGGCTAGCATTAACGAGGGATCGCTATTGATCGTGGTCGTTGAGCGGTAACGGTAAGATGTCGGCCGGATATGTGACGTAACGACCGCGCTTCGACCGTAACCCGTGGCGATGGTGGCGCCAGAGATGTATTCGCTCGTCTAAAGAAAGTAAGACACAGTACCTATGTATTTCTCGTGGACGTTGACGACTCCAGCCTGTGAGAAGAAACGAAAATATGATTGCGTGGCTTCGCGACGAGGATGGATAATTAATAGCCTCGATTATCCGCGTCGTCCGCGTCTACGTTAACGTCGCCGTCGCCGGCGTCGTCCTCGGCGACGGCGTCCGCTCTAGATCCGTATGAAACACCAAGATAGTGTACCAAAGTAACGCACCACTGCCTCCCCTGTTTTAGTCGTTACGTGAGAATTTCTTTCTTTTCCTTTCCTTTTGTCCTTCGTTTCTACCATGGTCACCTTCCTACCCCCCTTCAGCCTTGATTTCCCTAATTTCACTTTATCTCTCTCCCCACCTTCTATAATTTACCTTCTCAGCCCTGCCGTTATTTATCATCCGCAGGACGCTGTTATTATATTTATCTTCTTCGTTACTCTCCTTTCATTTAATTCTCTACAACGTCTTTCCATATCCACCCTTCCCTCGTCTTTCTTTCTTTGGTGACTTATTGTTATTATATATTATCGTTAATTATTGTCATTCACTCCGTATCGATCGCGTCGAGCCCCCGGTTCCGAGACTTTCCATAGTAAAATGAGGTAGACGAGAGAGAGGGAGAGAGAAAAACAATTGCAACGCTGAGATACTTTCAAAGGGACGCAATAGAGAATCCAAATGGGAGAAGAGGAAGAACGTACGAACGAGGAAGAGGACAAGAGGTAGCAGAAGGATGAACGAAGATAGAATTCAGAAACCACAAATAGACAAAAACCAGAAAATTGGGGTGGCCCGCGTATTGACGCGCCGTAGCTTTATACTATTGAGGAGAAAGGAAAAAGATACCCGTTAATTCTTTACATCTTTGATCGTTCATTGTTCGTTGTTCGTTAATTGTCGTTCAAATTGCTTCGCGCGATGCTCGGACGCCTTCAGGAATTAAAAACCCAGCTGTGAATTACGTTGCATACGTGTGTGCACGTGTGCGTATACAGTATATGCGAATGGTCACTACTCGTTCAGGTCAGGCGCATAGTTATACACACATGTATATATACAGTCATGTATAAATGTATATTGCTTATACCCAGCCAACTATCGGTCAATTATTTATTTATTAAAAAAGAAAGAAAAAAAAAGATACGTCACGTAAATATAGAATCTCTCTCTGTCGCTCTTTCTCTCTCTGACTTTTTCTTTCTCTTGCAATTCACGTGTACGTACTATACCGCATATATTATATAACGAATAGTCGACCCTAACGACCCTAGTCAGTAATATACGCAAACTCGACGCAACACTCGACGGCACTATTCTCCAATGAATAGAAGAAAAAAAGAAATTCGAATCATGATTACTCCCGAATATTCTTGGGGCACGTAATACAAGAAAATAGGGACTTTTCTTATTGCTCGAAAACAAGTTCTAGTCGAATCGCGGGACCCTAGTCAGTAATATATTATTATTATTATTATTATCGTTATTACTATTATTATTATTAACAGTACCCTCGCCGATCGTTGTACGTCTGATAAGTGAGTGATAAAGAAAAGTACTTGGAGATAGGGTGGAAAGAGAAAAATTTAATATCGTACACGTGGCGATTAGGACGTCCGCTTCTGATAATTGGCTGGGTGTACCGATTAATTAACTATTACGCTTACGATTATAATCCAGGATATAATTACGTGGAGCGCGTTCGAGCAACGCGAGAGGGCCGGGACGTTTACGAGTCCCGCAGGTAATATATGAGATATATATAAATATATATATTATATATATATATGAAACTAGGAATGGATTAATTAATACCGCAAGACGGCGTGAAGTCCATTATGAGAGAGTGTGTGTGCGTGTAATTAACAATTAGGGAACACACGTGCGCTCAGTGAAATCGCCAAGTGAGATTGGTGGAAATGAATTGTAATTACGAGAGGAAGAAAAGAAAAGAAAAGAAGTAAAACGGAAATGGTAAAAAGATTATAGAAGATTAGAACTCTTGTCGTCGGGCCTGTGGGACCGTCATCACGGAGTCAGTATGTGTACTGAAATTGTTCCTGGTTGTGGAAGATAGATGTTGGGAGGGGGGGGTAATGGTTTTGGGGACAAGAAAATGAAAATGAAGAAACGTGTAAAATTGCCATTGCCATGAGAGGGGGTGTGAGAGAATGAAAGAGAGAGAAAGAGAGAGAGAGAGAGAGGAAAACAGGGAAAGATAGAGTGATAGAGAAAACGAGAAGAAAATAATAATGACAAGATATGTAAACAGACGAAGAGACAAAAGTGTAAATTTCTCGAGGATGATCGATCTTTTACGTAAAAGTCGCTCGTTCATTCGTGATATTGTGTTCTGAATTAGATTTATTTATACGTTTCTATACATATATACATAAATACATATATATTTAATTGCATATATATATATTTATGTATGTGCCTATAAGGAGATAAAGAAATATAATATATATATATATAACCGCTTGGAACAAGAAAGTCTAAGAGAATTGTTCTTGGAGGTACATTATAAGTGGGATGTATGTATATGGACAAGAAGAAAGAAGCAGGAAATCTGTAGGGATAGAAGGAGGAGTCGATTGTGCTGGGACATAAAAAGGAACAAAGGCTACGGGAGGAGGGAGCATCCCGTTTTATAAAATACTAGATGGATTACAAGAAATATTGGAGTTAATTAAATCGAATAAAAATAAATATATGATACGAGGTACGAGAGACCTAAAGGAAATGGGATTCCTCCTCCCACTGTGGGCGGGATTACCGAAATTAACCAAACCTCTTTTTGGGGCCGAAAAAAAAAGGAAAGAACTCGACGGCGCCCCGGCGCTCTTCTCTCGCGGCGACGCGCAAAATAATGGAAATCCACTAACTACTTTACTACGCTAATTAATTATTACGATTATTCAATTTAAATAAATAAACCGTTACTACCGTACCGATCGAAGTGGGATTCGACATATGTACATTATTGGAGGAATATATTGTTGAAGGGTTCTCTACCGTTTCGCCATCGGGCGTCCTGTCGGGCTCCTCCGACACGCCCACTCGCAGGCACCGCCCATTTCGGGCGGATATTACGCTTCCCATTGGTCCAAGGCCACTAGGGGTCAGAGTGGGGGCCCGAGAGGGACGGGCTCAACAGCGCGCCCGACGTTAAAACTGCTATATACTCTAGGTAGCGTGTAACTTATTGAAATGAAATTAATACGAGACGTTATTTACTAAAACTAACTAAAGAGGTATAAATAAATAAATAAAGGATTCTAGGCGCGTAAAGAGAAAAAAAGATGCATTGAATTATTGATGAGAAAAAGTGGAGTGAAACACATGTTTACACACACACATACACACGTACAGCTACAGGAAATGAAGTTATACGCCTCATATATATTACATAACACAAACACACACACACACACAACACGCCATAACATTAACTTGTAACGAACAAATACTTAATAGACATAATTTTTGCAGGACTATTGTTATTACTATTACTATTGTCATTATTATTATTACTATTAACTATTATTATAAATATTATTATGACTTATTAATTATTACTTATTATTACCATTATTATTATCGTTATTGACTCTATTGATTATCGTTTATTCATTCTTGTTATTATTATTATTACTGCTGTCATGCTATTATTATAATTATTACTACTACTACTACTATTACTACTAGTGCTACTACTACTATTATTATTGTCTCACTATTGTCGACTATTCATTGTTCATTCTCCATTGTTGTTACTATTATTACAATAATTGTCATTATTATTACCGTCATCGGTACCACGTGTCATCGTCCTAGCGTTTAACTGTGTAAGCGTGAAAAAAAAACACTAGACTTTCGTTTCCAGTGCCGTAGAGGCAAAGTAAAAAAGAAAATGAAAAGGAAAAACGACAAAACAAGAGAGAATCTTGCGAATATAGACAGTCAATCCCAATAATATTGACAGCTTGTGGCATCGTTGCGTGTATCATTTAGTGTCTGACGACATCACGTGAGCTTTTCTGTTTTCCTGTCGGGTTTGAATGACGAATGATGACAGTCTATGACGATAAGAACTGTTAATGATACAAGTGACGTAAGATTAAGGCTATGATGTGTGCGGTCTGGTCTCAAATGACTTTACGCTAGATCCAACATGGAGGAAGATCGATGGTGGAAGGTGGAAGATACCCGATGGATTTAGGACGAACTACCATGATGATGATGATAATGATGATGATGATAATAGACAATTATGATAATGACGATGCATATTGATAATACATTAATTTCATTAGCGATTATCGTGAACCTCTTCTTATCAGCGACTAATTGTTGTACACCAAGACGCTTCTGGTGCAAATTATTAAAAAAGAAAACAGAATTTTTAAAGAATCATAGAAATACTGGGTACGCAATATCTTATAAGGCACAGGGGAGGTGGTTGGCCGAAAATGTCGCATGCTACGATCATCCTTTTTAGGATTTTCTGTTCTCTTTTTCTTTTTATTTTTCTTCTTTCGAGAGAAACGGAGGACGGTGGGATGCGAACGCTCTCGGAGTGGTATCGAAAGTTTACACTAGTTAAAATAACTGAAATTGTATAAAAAAGAAAAAAAAACGATGAAAAGACAATGAAAAAAAAATGATATCTTATTACCTCTCTTTCTCGCTTTTTCTATCCATTTCTCTCTCTCTCTTTCTCTCTTAACCTCTCTTACGTATACACGTACAACCGCATTCACTCTCCTATACATATTCTTACAAAACTTTCACTACTATTAATATTTTCTATCTTCAATCTATCTTGTATTCTTTCTCCTCCTTTCTTTCTGCTGACGCGCGCTACACGTGATTTTCTCGCACGCACACGTTTGTCTGTTCGAGACATCGAAAGGAGGAAAAGAAATTGAATTAACGATGAAAATTGTCCCATTTTTTCAATTTTGATTTTTTTAAGCATTTTTTAAACTCTATCGTTACATTTTCTGGCGCTTGGTCCCGATGGCGCGAAATACGAAATTATTGAGGCGACCAATGACAATTTTTCTATCCATTCGATTCTATGTAATCATGCTGTACTACTATCGCACTGGTACACGTATACGTACACGCTTCTATTATCACTGTTAATAGTTACGCAACTATTACTACTACTACTACTACTATTATTATTATTAATACTACTACTATAGTATCGGTACTACGTAATTTACATCGTGGGACGCACACTAGCCCCTCTTATACCATTTTCTCCCATTAATATTCGACATTTTGGGACCAAGTGCCAGTAAGTAGTTATATAGTAAAAAAAGAAAATAAAAATATTCAAATAACGATATCTCGAGGCATAAGAGTCGTATAAAAATTTGTTCAATACGCACATCCGCCTCTAGCTTACGTTAAATGAATTCTACTGTACCGTAGAAGGCTATAAGAACAAAAGAAAAAGAAGATAAAATAAAATATCGAAATTTCAAGAGATGGGCACAACAATCCTATATGAATTTTGAGGAATTGATCGCACTCATGAAAACACTTCTGAATAATACACGTATTCTGAATTTCCGACCACTCTCTTCTTCTCTGACTATATCCCTCTTCCTTTCTGATATCAAAATCGTGTTATTTCCTTTTTTTCTTTTAATTCGAAACGCATCTATATAGTATGTGGAAAAAGGCGCAACGCGCATGTTCGCCTGGGAACTTCCACCTTCGACCTGATATTCGTAGGCGAGTAAATGGCGGTCAAAGGTCACTGCGAGCAGGTCAATGAAATCTAACGAAGCAGATAGAGTTACCTATGAATATGAATGTTACTAAATGATTGGGTAGATGGTGGGGGATAGTGCGAGAGTGCTTCGAGCCGCTAAAAGGAGGAAATCGAGAGATTGCGTAATGGTGCGTAAAAGGAAGGAAAAGAAGGAAAAAAGTGGCCGACGGATAATGCGAGTGAATAACTTCGTTACTGAGAGTAAAATCATATTTTTCTGTCGTTACTGTTATCGATTAGTAAATAATTCTAGTAATTTAATGATTATTAATAATAATAATAATGATAATGAATAAATGAAAATAAATAAAAATATGAAAGAAACTTAAAAAAGGGCAAAGGAGTGTAATCCACAATTTGTCTCGCGTATTACGAACTAAAGGAGGCGAATAGAGGACGGAAGTTGATAACTGATAAGGTTAATAATAAAGGTCAATGTTCGAAGGAAGGTTTTGAATTCTGCGCAATGCGATGGTCCACATTCGTTGTTGCTGTTGGACTTTGTTTTTGTTATTTGGATTTTTTGTGTTGTTGTTCGAAACACGAAAATATCCCTCCATCGTTCATTTTTGGTTTTTTCCCACGACCTCGAATTTTCCGAAAATCCGACTGTTATCTCCTGGCGTATAAGTAAGATGCAAAAACAAGAAAAGGAGAATAAATCTTCCAATTACGAAATAAAAAAAATAAAAGAAACTGAGGGACAATGACACGCGACTTATATCGAGAAACGGTGAATCGTTTGTTCCAAGGATCCTGACCTTTTGACCTCCCGAGCTTTTTCCGACCTTCCTTATCGACCTCCAAAGAATAATTTTTCTCTGTCCATCTTACGTAACTCTCCCGTAATCGTCGTAGTCGTGTGAGTCGGTCCCTTTTCTTTTTTTTCTATCACGCGACCCCCGACCCCTATTTCATTCTCATTTCGTCAAGACAACGAGGGCAAGAGAGTAAGAGAGAGAGAGAGAGATCAGGAGTGAGCTATACGAGAGAGAATAAAAAAAACTAGATGAATTGATTTAGGTTAGGTCCACTATGTCTCGCGAGACATCATTCAGCATCCCTCGCGAGCTAGGCTTATTTATTTTTGTTACTATAGACGAGAGAGGAAGAGAGAGTGACTGGGATTTAAGAAAGAAAAAAAAATACATAAAACTTATGAAAGGTCACGTGTATCTTCTGTGTGACGCAGCAAGGAGGAAAAAAATAAATTACATATTGCGTACTAGGGAACGAGAGAGAGAGAGAGAGAAAGAGAGTGTGAAAATATGGAAAACCATGTTGGTGCCGTGGGCTATCGGTATATATAATATATAATATATGCCTACATTGTACATAAAACACTGCCCCACCTTATATACATAAATATATATATACATACTATACATATATAATATACGACGTGTCATATCGAAACCGTCACGATCGTCGTTTCGAGTGGAACCATTTTTCGAGGTCAAAGTGCATCTCGAGGAGCAAAAAGGTATTCAAAAATATTGAAAAAAAAAAGATTATTTTAAAAAACTCGAGTCGACCATCCCGACTGTTTCAGCATGATTTTATCGCGTCCTACGTTCGTTATACACAATGATGAAACTATCAGCTTTCCGCAGGAAGGTATACTACGTACTGTATCGTAAATGGAGGAACAAAGAGAAAGAAAATTAATGAGAAAAGAAAATAAATAAATAAATCCTACGAGCCAAGAGACGCAGGAGAGTCGCGAAAAAAATATGGATGAAAAGAAGTAACTACTTTTCGCGTGTGTACGTGTGTCCGTGTGCATGGGTGCGTATGCGTGCGTGTGCGTGAAATAGATCGAATTTTCAATATTCTCAATCTATATGCGTACGAGACGAAGTCTCGCCGTTATCTAAAAAAATTGCCTGTAAAGTTCTTTTTCTTTTTTTCATTCTCGTCTCTTCTTTCTCTTCTGTGCAGAGCCTCGCCGTTCATTCTCGATATGCCATCGAGATTTTCTCTACTATACATAAATATATACTGTAAGTGACGTAGGTATAAGTAAAGTAAATTGATAAGACGTTGACGATGCGCGGGATTGATAAGGGACACGATAAGAAAGAAAAGAGGAAGTGTAGAAAGGAAAAGTAAGAGAAGACAATTTTAAGGGGGTTAGGAAAGATTGAAAATCGTATGGTCACACGAGTGGATGATGATATCCTGATAAGGATTCTATTATTATTAAGGGATGCGTTTTGGAGGGATGAAGTTTGATAAGTGGAGGACAATGACGAGATTTAAAAAAAAGTGGATTCCCTTTTGTGACGAGAGATGTAATGATGGCACGTGTAACGTGTTGAACATTGGCGAATCGTCATTTTGTCATTAGACGGAGAGGATGATGATCGTGTTATCTGTCGGGTGACTGAATGATTGTTTACTATGGTGGGATTGGACAATGGTGTTTGGATGGAATAGTAAATGATGGGTAATGGTGATGGGATCTCGATTGTGGACTTGAAAATCTGAATGGATCGATTGGTGTAGAAATTTACGAATGGATGAGTAATGGTAAAGACGAATGAAATGGCGGGAAAGTTTAAGATACAAAAAGCGTAAGGACGACCCTGGTTGAAAGAAAGAACCCATTATATTGATGAGAATATTATAAATTATTAATGTAATAATAAAAAGAATGAGATAGTTATTATTATTACTGAATCACGTAGTCGTTATTGGCTTTGAATCTTTCTTGATAGCGTGGAGAGCAGAAGTCAAAAAAATCGCTTGAGCTTAGAGAAAAATTGTTTTTTTCTAAAAGTACATATCACTGGATTTTTACCTAATTTTTTATCCTTTTCTTCCTATTTTTTTTTCCATCGGGATGTTACTCGTTAGTTATGGTCTTTGTTGATTGTCCTATATACGTTTATTTTGTTTTTGATATTTTTAAAAATTATTTCACGGTAATATGCTTGGGTATTAATTAGTCGTAATTTTTTTTTTAAGTATCCATTCCATCTGTATCTATGAAAAGAAGACGCACTTACGTAATTCAGGAGGTTTTGCTCCCTTCAGTGGCAATTCAGTGAACTAGGTTCCTGCTGCAGATGCACCTGCGTTCACGTCAATGGTAAAAACACTACTGGCAACTTGCAAAGTTTCACGACTCGTCGAAGATATGGCGTTGCGTGTACTGGCCGGGAGGTGCTGCCCCCTTAAGCGGAGACTTATGAAACTACGTACCTACCGTGAGCATAACTATGACAACAATCGTTAAAGAAATAATGTATTAACTTGAAAACGTGGGAGAGATTGGGATATTTCATTGCATAAAATTCTTGCAATAATTCTTTATACACTGTACTGTTATATGAAGAAATCAATATCGTGAACAGTAAATAAAAAGAGTATTATATTTATTAAATCATAGATTTGCATTTGTGTCGTAAAGAGTAGTGTTGCATCCCTCGAAGAGATGGCGCCACAGTGACTGTCCAGAAATTGTCATAAACGGCAAATTTGTGGAAATTTTTTTACAATTTTTTGATTACCAACAATATTCAATTATGATTAGAAATTTTCAAGCCCTATGATGATTGAATGTTTTAACGAAAAAGCCTGGAAAACGGATAATATCGTTGAATACAATATTTATGCCGAACAATTGTATAATTTTGTAATCACATACACGAACGTCCTTAAAATGGCGGATAAGAAAATTCTCTACTTCTGCATTTCGCTTGCGTTCAGTACGAATGCAAAGATGCGCGTAATTTTCTTATGCGAATTTATAAAAGTTACGTATATCGTCGCGAGGCCACTCTTTACTCAGGGACGAATATTCCATTATCCGTGCACGATGATCTTTAATATTCGCATGAAATTGCACTTGCACGTTGCAACTGCAATTGCACTTTTGTTATTGACAACGATCTGCCAATTTACTTAACAACCATGGAACATACACGGAGGGCCCCATTTGTTTTTTTCAAATCGTGGTATCACCGTTATCGATTGGATTATCGTTAAATAATAATTTATCGATTGTTTAAATAATCTATTAATTGTTAACGAAAATAATCGCCAACGGGCAAACACTTTGCAAGGGACTATACCTGCTGACAGGACGATTCGTTTCTGCAGCATTGAACAGCATAACAATGCTCTGTATCAGCGAGTGCAGAAAGCCATGGCGTCTACAATGTTGCAGCTGGCCAATATCTTCTATGTTACTTATACGTGGTATATACAGGTATACTGGAGGGAGGAATTACACGTGTGCTTGTGGGATGCACATCGTGTATGCGGAGTCGCTGCAGGGCGAGAATTCTAACGAGAAAATAAAGAAAATGAAAAGCAGATTTTACGACATATTGGATTCGCTGATTTACAGTATCGTCTTCCCACTTGATTTCACGCACGACTGCCATACGCGAACGGACTAGAATGCAAGTAGGTGGATGCACTTGCGGCCATCTTGTCGTTGCACCGAATCGTAAATATCTTTTACGTAACGTATATACTTAATGGAGATATCAAAAATTGACAGTAGCCATTTTTTTTTACTATAACTTGATAAAGAGCCTCTGCAAGATATTAAAAAAATCTTTTTTTGTATTGCGTAAAATTTTTTCAAAAATAAATACCTGTAGAACTTTTTTGTGGTTGGTGCCTATAAATCTCATTGATTCCTTGTGAATGTACGAAAGAAAAAAATGGCTCCTTTTATCCGATGTGCGAATTGGATTTATTTGGCCAATTTGTTTGGAAATATCGCACGCAAAGACGTGCAAGCGGGAACGAAGGGAAATAAAGAAGAAACGATTGGAACTTGGTTCTCAACAGTTTGGAACGTATCGATTCGGAATGGTATGTCTAAATTGGGCGTCCAGTTTCGCGGAGCCGAAGCCAATTCTGCCACTGCATCAAGATTCGGCAGAATTTCGCTTTTGCGCAATTGTGCGTAGACGCGTGTCTTGGTAACGTATAACCGTATACGTAGACGCGAGATCGGCGACACTCGTGAAACCTCGTGAAACTTCGTGGGTGCACCTTGCTATTTTAATAAGGCTATCCGGGATCCCAGCCGATTTTCTGACCGCGAATTTCTCGAGCGGGTCGACGTCGTGCGCGCGATAACCGACGCCGACGTCGGTGCCGACGCTTCTCTGAATTATAACCGACCCACCGATGATTTAGGAACGGTAGCCAATGGCGAAGCTAATTATCCTTAATTTATAACCGTTCAAATCGTAATTAAGAAATAGTCAAGGGACACGCTTTTACCTCAAATTCCTTTGGATCCCTCTTCTCATAGTTTTGTAAAATATTTTTTTTCTCTTTTTCGTATTACATTTTTTTCGGAACGAATCATACCTTTTTTTTTGGATACCATATATATAACCCTTCTATGTATAGTGATATATGCATCGAATGCCTTGTATTTACGACTGTATACCCACTTTCCCTCGATTCGCAAAATAGGTACTGGATGGCCATTTGGAATGTTGCGAATGTTACGGTGGGCGCCGATTGATCTGTACCCGTTACGAAGGACAGGATCAAAGGACAGTCGGGATCCTAATTAGTGAACTCGAAACCGCCGACATAGGCAGCACCATGGACCAACAGCATCAGCTGCAGCAAGAGTCAGCAGCCATGGTATAAAGCTGGTATTACACACGCATTAACGATACCATTCATTCCAAAGAGAAATAACCAAAATTCAAGAGCCATAGACATTCGTACTATGTCAAATTTTTCAAAAACACTACCGATCCCATCCGACTTTGTGCCTGAATGAGAAATAATCATTACCAAAAAGAAATACTCAATAAAAATACAAAATGCGAAAAATTGATAGATAATTTTGGTAAAAACAGAATATTAAAATAGAATTAATATCACTCATGCGCATCGACCCAACAGCGGATTTCTTGGTTATCTTTTTATTTTATTATCTTTTTACTTTCTTCTTTGCTTTTCTCTCTTTCTCCTCTTCGTTCATCATTTCCGAAAGAGTCCCAGTCCCAATGATCCCTTTTTCTCCATGTTTCTTTTTCCTCCTTAATTTTCTGCCTTCTCTTGGGGGGGGGGGGGGGGGGGGGGGGGGGGGGGGGGGCCCCCCCCCCCCCCCCCCCCCTCCACGTCTTTCCCGGTCTTCACGACTTTTTTTCCTTTACGTCACAAATAGGCTTCGGGTGGCGATTGTTACCGAAGATTAGACCGGCACGCTATCGGTATCGAACAAGCCGGACCCGTTTCAACCTTTCGCTTCGGATATATCCGACAGGATTTCGTATAGGATCGGGATCTTACGGCTACCTAAGATCGTTGTTATATCAGCCGATAAACGATATACCACTCTCGAGGGTCCCGCATTATAACAGGGAGTAGTGAATGAATTATACGGCTCATATAATTCCTATCGGTCGGCCGGCAGAGCCATCTAGCTTCGGTTTATTTCAATATGGCCCATGAATATTGATAGGCAATTAATAGCCATTTTAAATGGGCATTATTATCATTAGATATCAATACGGACACTGCTGATATTATCCAACGGTATACGCCGTTGGATGCAAATTTTATTTGTCATAGAAAAATTAAAAAAAAACATTTGTGCAGTCAAAAAAAAATAGTTTCAAAAAGAAATAATAAACAGTACTTGTATATTTTATTGTAAGTATGCACGCGAGATCGCATACCGGCTACCAAAGCATTCCATGCAGTTTGCCTCATTAAATGTTCTGCATTACTCTTCGGGGTAAGTGGCAGGCGCAGGGTGCAGGGCTCAGGGCGCATGCGCAATCGCATAACGCGAACGTATCTAAATTACAGATCGATGGACGCACGTAAAACAGGTGGCTGACTCGCCATACGGCATTGACAATTAGTTCAGGTATAATTAAGAATTTTTACAAAAACTCTCGAAGAATTCGAAAAATTTCCGAAAGTTGTCGATAAATTAGCAAAAATCAATATTCTTTCACTGATCGATTTCCTTATATGTTTTTCTCGGGTTTGATATGAATTTCTTGTAATTTCATCGTCTCGAACAAACAGTTATGATTCTTCGGCTGACAGCGACTAGTCGATGTTTATTATTATTACAGACCGTCAGTCCCTATACCGTAAGTCAAACTTCTACAGGGTGTCGGTATTGAATATTAGACAAGGGTGGGTTCCAACTGACAGCCGCAAGTGTCATAGTTCACATGTCAATCGTTCGGTTTGCTTTGCCTGAATAAAGAAGAGACAGAAATACCCTCTATTTCGATATTCTCACGTGAAAATATATTTTTACCTTTTTTTTCATCCCTTAAACGTAAAACTAGCAAAGTAGATATATATATATACACGGTATATATATATACTTCTATTATAATTCTACAGTGTCACCTTAAAAATTACAGATATAAAATTTACCAAAGCAGTGCCGTATCCTCGCATGGGCCCGGTCCCATTTATTGAGGCCCCGACCGTGTTCCACCGGGCAACCCCATCAATCGATGCACTTTGAAGATCAGCGTCAGGCGGGTGTAAGTTATTATTGGCCAGCCAGTACCGACGGCATGACTTCGCTCATTCGTTAATGCACCGATTAATTTAAACCACGGAATGTCGCTACCGACTGCCTTACCAACTGCATTCTTCGCGTGTCTTGCTCCTGATGACAGTCCTGACTTGGTGCATCCTTTCCAGGCCCCCCCACCACTCTTCCGATGCAAGAGACGCACCGACCGTGACAATATTAACGACGGGACGAAATTTTACAAATTCTCCTTAACTTAAATAAAATGACGTTTTATTATGATTATAAATTATTTTGATTACGTATCGAAGCACCTGTCATTTTTGAAAATTGACAAATATTTTACAAATACATTTTTCACGAAGATACGTTCATTATTTTTATTCAATTTTAATGCCAACGCGGTCACGTGTTATTCTGTCGTATTTTATCACTCGATTAAATGACGTTTCCGTTAATCGCGAAACGTACGCGAAATTATTCATATCGGCAGGTTATTGGACGATCGATCAGTGTGTGGGAAATTTGACGGGCGTAAAAGCTGCGGTAATTTACGACCATGGGAAGGCGGTAAAGATGGCCTCGATGGGTATAATGGAAATTCATATTTTCAAAATTTCACAGACAGACTTTGGTAATCTTGATACTTGTTTTTTCTTCTTTTTTGTTGTTTTGCTCTCTCTCACCTTTTCCTTTAACACACTATGCGTACGTTCACATACGAATACACGGCTAGGCTAACGCGGATAATCGTAAATTCGTGGTGGCAAGCTATCATAAAGCGCTCATTAATTTCGATACTTTACGATTGGGGGTATCCAATGATGCTAAAGGTGTCTTTAGTCTAATCGCTGTATGCTCGGAGCCACAAGTGTGGACGTCCCATAAACGTAAGAGACATATCTATATAGGTATTGTTGAGTGGTAATGGGCGCGTGTATAGACAGCGCTATATACAGTTTGTATATATATATATATATATTCATGTAGACCGTTCAGTGAATTTCCATAGAAATAGCCTTTCACGGCGAAGAACATCAAAAGCACCGGATTTTCTCTGTGGAGCTAAATCCCATAGGTAATAATGGCACCCACTAAACGATACGATAAATTGAATTCTTTAGAGGCACCAGCACATTTGCATCTGGTTCAGTATGAAGATATTTTTTTTGTTTTTTTTTTCAAAAAGGCAAATTTTGCTACTCTTAATTTGCACCGTGCAATTTGACAGGGTCGTACGGTGCAGCCGATGATAACGATACTGCAGGGGGTGATTTCGGGGATGAAAAAAGAAATTGAATGGAAAGAGAGAAAAAATATGTGCGAATATATTCGCGATATCAATCCCAGTCGCCATTAATAGCTCGTCACGTATAAACGCCACGTTTCTCTTTGTCCTTACGTTTCTATGGGGGTTTAGAGAGTGGCACTGGTAGTAGTGACGTCTCGTTCAATTGTCAGAATGGCGCAATGGGGTTGGTACCACTGTTAGTGACTACTGACTACTGCCTACGCCGACAAACTCTATTAAAGGCACGCGGTTCATTTGGCCACGTGCTCATACAAGTGGTAAATTGGCATCATTTGGTGTCAGAAAATCCTCGGCTTTCGATTTACGTCCCTCGTGGGCGTAGCTCGTGTATCTTCGTGCGTTTTCGGTATATTAGTGACAGCCTTAAACCTGTTCGTTAACTAGTCATGGGATTTAAGATTGCGTTTCGTAAGACGGGACTTTGATGACTTTGGATTGGACGTGGAGAATTACTGTATGGCAAATGTCAACAATGGTTTTGTCGAGAAAAAAAAAAAATTCAATGGGGAAAAAAGGAATGATCGTATCGCTTAACGAGATATGGGCTCTTATGGTTTTTCGCGAAACGTCAGAATACGTAAGTCAGTCGTGATCTGATTTAAGACGGATCTGTCGTTGGGATCGTAATTCAAAAGTGGTTTGTTGTGTCTGGAAAAAGTTTGTATTAATAATACAAAACTGTCGAAGAAAATATATGGAATTACATTGAATTCGTAATTTTTCCTCAGATCGATACGCGCGACAGGAATATCGATAAGGTATCGCGAATCACAGATATTATACGAAATTCTGGAATTCAATAATAACACAAGAATGTACAGTCAACGACCAGAGGTTGGAATGGATGATAAAATTTTTTTGAAGGTGTTATAATAAATCTTTTTTTTCAAAATACGTAAAAATTTGTGAAAAAATATATTCCCACGTAGACGAACCATAAAAAATGGAGAGCTCCCATTATTGCGGTCGAATATTCCATATGCGTGTGCACTGGCAGCCCATAAGCATATTGTACAATGGAATAATACTTGTATGGCTATCGAGAATAGGTAGGCAGTGTGTGAAATGGAGAATACACCAATTCAACTTCACGTGAGTATATATGCAAGCACGTATGTCCACGCATGTATTACGCACGAAGGGCCTTGGTAAAACGCACAAACAACGTATTGTAATAATGGATGCGTGTCCCGTATACATCGAATGAGTAGGTAGGACGAGTGCCAGTACGTGTTGTACAAATACGATATCGGCTCAAGGGTAAAAACCCCATAGGCACGTGGCCCCTTTTGAAAGGGCGCCGAATATAACGAACACCCCCAACCGTGAGCTACCATAGCCACCCCCCACCCCCCACCCGACCACTCCCGAGGGCACGAGGCCTGCAGGGCTGTAAAGTACGCGGAGGCTAAGAAACATGCCCTCGTCGTGCCCTCGCCGTTTTATGGGGGTTAACTTACAAAACCCCATTGCTAATACGAAAGGGACCCATAGGCCCCCCCTATTAATCGAGTTTTTTTTTTAAATGTAACGATGATCTTGTTTCTTGTAATCTTAGAAAGTATCTCGAAGGATTCTTAAACATGTTTATTTCGCATATGCATTATAGGTACTATTACGTGAATTTAATTAATTCAACAAGTTTACGGATTTTAAATCAAATTCGTGTAAATTGGTGTAACGAATCTCTTTGTTTTAATTATTATTTTTTTTTAATTGTACATGAGTATTTCCAAAAGTCGATAATGCGACACCGTGTCGAAGTGAGGAACTAAAAAGATGGTCATCCATTGAAAATCATAGGTGACTCGTGATGACGCACTTGCGAATCATCTCGGGTGTTCCTCTGTAATTTAGTCGTCACACGGCTCACCGGTCCTGCCTCCTTAATCTAGACATTGGCCCGTCAAACAGGGAGGGAGGGGTGGGGAGGCCTCTTCAAATCTTACCACGTCATCCAGCATTGTATTACTCGAGAGGGAAGATTTCGGGGTGAAACACTCGAGCGACTTCCAAGGAAACGGTGCCTAATACGACTAGGTACAAAGTGTCAGAATTGGCGCCAGACATATTCTTTTTTGTAATTTTGACTTCTGATCTTGAAAAAAGAAAAACAAAAATATTCCCTGACATCCCACAATGCAATCTGTACATAAGCTTCGAAAACTTGCAGGTGCAACAAGGCGAGATAGGTCCCAATGCAAAATTCACCGCAGGCGATTTGCACGTACACCTACCTGTATGCCAGGATCCGTACAATCACACATGTATACACGCACACAGTCCTCTCGGAAAACAATGGATTTTCGAGAAGAGGATCCTCTATCGGAGAAACACGCCCCGCCTCGGAAATCGTGGGAGGAATCTCGCGTGGGAACGTAGTGGCGGTTCCCGTTGATTCGAAGCCAGTCGGCTCTCGTTCTGACGTTAGTGGAGGCCTACATACACATTCACGTGACCATATAAATACGTATATACATATATATACACAGATAAGTCGGTCTAAGTGACAGAGAGTGTGGCGCCCTGATGAGAGAGTGCCAGGTCGTCTCGAGTTCCTGGGTTCCCGAGTTGCCGAGTTCCCGAGTTAGCAGAGCGCCGACCGAGTGCTGAGTCACAAAGCCATTGCCAGTGTTGGTAGTGGTACTGGTACTAGTAATAAGTAATAGTGTTGGTGGTAGGCACTTTTGCGCACGTCATTATGGGACTGATGCCACTCGTCAAAGACTGGAGTATATAGACCGTTGACTTTCCCAAGGGGGTAAAAGCTGGTCGTCCATGCCAAAAAAAAGAGTCCAAGGAACAAGAATGGAAAGAGAAAAAAAAGAAGGCAAGAATTTGGATAGTCGGTACGTGAGATTTTCAGTGGCAAGATGGAATTGCTTTGGGAATGATTGCTGGGTGTATCTATTTGGTACTTGGAGGATATGAGAGTCTGATCCGTTTTTAATCCGGTGACAGTTTCTTTGAATTTCATTGAATAAAATACGGGATACGATTTGGTAATAAAATTGTATCGTGTACCGTGTGACGTTGGATATCGTATGGATTTATTGATTGGTTTCGAATCGCTGGACAAGTGGATACCCGCAGCGTGTGCAATTGCTCTCGCGCATCAAACTTCTACGTGCAGTCGTACAAGTTGAACGAAAAACTGTCGTACTTGTCAAAGAAATATAAATACATGTACGAACGGCCGAGTATCGTGTACCTTTGAGGTTAGGTATTAATCTTACAGATTCTGAATGCAGCGCGAGAACTTGTTACTCACCAGGTGGCGTCCTTAAGTACCATTTACCATCAATAATCCGGGTCTCACGTATTTTATAGAATCAAACGCGAAATTCAAATTTTACATTAAAAAGAAAGCGTTTTGTCCGTTGTCAATCTGAAATAAAAAAAGGTGATAGCTGAAAAAAAGGGTCAAAGTTCAAGCATAAAATATTTGTTCAACCGTCAACAGATTGCAAGTAACCTGAATCTTTCAGGAGGTGGATCAATGTCTCCAGAGATTTCTTTAGGTCCTCGGCCAATGTCCGCCTAACAGGTCGACCTTTGACCTCACGAGGGTGGTCGTCCACGGGAGGTCTCCCGATCACGCTCCTCGTATCGGCTACTCGGACACGCCCGTGGTCCATCATCCCATCATCTCCGTTCGACCTGGACACGACACCAAACACACGAACCTAACCTCGCTCTTCTCTCTTTTTCTTTCCTCTCTCCGTCTTCCTCTTTCTTCTTTGTCTTCCTCGTACTTCGTGGTAAGATAATGTTCCGCTATTTAAATGATGTTTACCAGGAAATAAAAGGCTCACCTCCCATGGTGTTTTCCTGCTTGGTCCTATAGTCGGTGTATTGTACGTGCCGCGATTCTGTGATACTTTACGAAGTATCATCGATCATGAAACGACCTGTACGTGTAGAACGGGATTCGGAGCGATACGTCATAAGGATATTTAGTGTAAGTTCAAAAAGCCTGTATTATGAAACAGCCAGTAGAATATCTAGACGTACGTCGAGAGTGCATAACGCAAGGACGTTCAGGGTCGATGTCCTCGACTAATTAATGACTAATTAAATACTGTCGCTTTCATCCGCGCTCACGATCCTTCCCGAGTGAAATCACTGTATCGGCCAGATCTCCGATAACCGTCCCACGATCTCCTACAGATCAAGACACTCAATCCCACAGCCTATGGCGTCCCTATAAAACAGCAAGATCCGAAGAAGATGACAAGGAATAGCGTCCCAACTATTCCAATTAAAGAAGCGACGGCACTGCGTAGGATCTACCTAACTTAACCTAACCGTGAGCGCGTATCACCTAACCTCAATTCCATCCGCAGAAAATGAATTCCTCGAGTCAAGGTGATCCTTCAGGATCCTTCAGGATCCTTCAAGATCAGCATGGACATCACCGACGCGGCTGGACCCGCAGAGAGATCGGAGGCAGCAGAACTCGGTGACTCGAAAAAGAGAAGCCGAGGAGCAGATAGCTGCTGAAGGAATGCGCAGAAGAGGAGGAAGAGGACGTCGGAACGGAAAGAGCGAGCGAGAGAGAGAGAAGGGATGAAAGAGAAAAAAAAAGGTTAAACTCGTTTTCGTTTTCGTCGCTAATTAGACTCGTTAACCGCCTCTCGGCATAGCCAGCGTAGCCATAACCGGGCAACTTCAGAGACCGGCGAACGAACCGAGAACCCAACCAACGCTTGGAGCTAGTTTGTTCTCGTCGTCCAATCCTCCAGGGTGCGTTTCTTGATCGGTAGCGGTTTACGGTACACGCGCACTCTATGCCCTTTACGCGAAAATCGTAGCGCCTCGCGGTCCCCGTAGGTATTTTGGAATTTTTTTTTTCGAAACACGTCCACTCCGTGAAATCACGGACGAGGGAGGCTGTGACCTCCTTCTTGTAGTTGATTTTTTTTATAAAAAGTATAAAGCTTTGTAAGACAATTTTATGGGACTTCGTTTTGTTCGTATGAGACGTAGAAACATCAGGTGCAATATTGTTTTTTATGCTAATGACGTGACTGATGTTTGACGAGAAAGTGATAGTTCGCCATTTTGTTATTCGAAATGACGAATAAATTTGATCAAGGCTCTAGACGAGTTATTGTATCGTACTATGACGACAGTCATTGCAGGACTGTAGAAACTAGATGATTTAGAACTGCCGTTATGTGTAGTGATATGTGTGTCAGTGGATCAGTGCTACCAATCGTCACAGTGAAAATGACAGTCATCCACTCTCAGGATATACTTGGTCCCCCCCTCCTGGTCAGGGACTCATCATCGCTTGGTGTCTCTTCAAGATCCTGACTCTATCCATCAGGATACACCCAGGACTTAGGCCAGACAAGGCCCAGACCCATACCTGGGCCTGATTGAGACACACCCGGGATACAGATCGCCGATAGTCGATGACAAAACGAACATTGGTGACGGGAGCCGGCGTGAGATAATCATCATTTTTCAAGGCAGTTTTCAACGGCACGATATTGTCAGTCGATGATCATTTCGAAAGATTCGACAGGATCGGCTGCGACGAGCTTGTCAAAGACATTTTTATGGAAAATACTTTTTTTTTAAGAACAGGAAGGAGACAATTTTAATAAAATTAATGATTAACGCAAGTACGTGAATTTTCTTGAAAAAATGACTTTTATGGTCGAAAAAGGAATTTGTGATTATACGATGATGTTTATTGTGGATATTGGATAATTGCAAGAGTATAGTATATAATTCGTACGTGAAGGCGGACACTGACGTCTCTCGGCGGGGCCCTAATACTCTGTGGGCGGCCATGTTGGATCGTGATATGGGACTCGCAATTAAGGCCGAGTAGGCCACCCGGACGAAGCGGTGCGATAAGGTGAGTTCGCTCGGAGCCCGTCCGAGGTCTTGAGCTTGACCCTTTGACCTTTCCTGCTATACTTCGTAAAGCACTGCGCGCTTCTCGTGGTTAGGTCACGATTAAATACTGATTGGGTGGCCCTAATAACTGGGGACTCCCATACACAAAGTACGTATGCAGAGCGCGTATCAGTATGAAAAATACAATGCCAATAAAATTGCATAATCATATTCAAAGTACAAAAATGATAAGTCATGACAACACCAATGGTCATTCCAAGTCCGCTGTAATTATCGATATACAGAGATAAGATAATTATGAAAAATTCGAAAAATTTTTTCCCAAATATTTTACTGTGGCATAAAGAAAATTTTTTGGAAAATCAAAAAACAAAAATAACTCAAAATCGAAACTCAACGTGGGTCCTATTAGAAGAACGCGAAAGGGTATTGGTTTCACCTGTTGTCGCTGTACGATCAGATAATAAAAAGGAGCCTCGGCTTCCCTGCGGCTATGCAAATCCTAAGCGAACTAATGAAGATTAAGAATGCCCAAATAAGGAATTAAAACGAGCACGAGGAACGCGGACGGTTTTGCCTCATTTCTAAAACGTCTTCCTAACGAGTGAATGCCGATGCCCGCGCGCATTCCTACTAAACTTCCACACAACGAGTACGGCAGCCATTGTTCCCCGCCACAAGCACGAGTCCCCATGGAGTGTCAAAGAGGCCGGACCTCCTACGGAGAATTTTACTGGCTATCGGGTAAATCAAACTGTTCATCGAGAGAATTTTTTTTTACTAAAAAAAAAAGAGAAACAAAAAAAAGTCGACTACCTGCAGCCAGAACGGTAGCTCTCGAGATTCCATCTGACGAAGAAACTTCCAGGAAATTTTCGGCACAAGCTTCTTAAATTGAATTTCTCAAATATTTCTCTCCGGTCTACTTCGGTATATCTTTGTATCATTTATGCCAAAGTGCAAGTGCAAGTGCATCGCTGCAATGGTCTTCTCGGCGAGAGTCCCAACTGCTGCACAATCAGTATATTGACTTCAATTCGATGCCAAAGAGACAATCATGCGTACAGATACGTACCGACGCAGATATAAAGGTAATAGATCAGCTGGCTACCGAGATCCGATAAGATATAAATATCCGGTGGCTTCCGTAACAAACGCGGCATCATTATCCGCGTTATTTATCGCACCTGGCGTCCTTATGCAAAAGTTATTACGGTCAAGAGTCGTTCTCGCGCCGCGATATACGTTTCAATAAAGTGAAACTGGATCGTGCGAGATCGTACGTATTCGTTACAATAAACCTAAAGCATATTGAATACCTACGAATTTATGTTAAAGAAAAATTTGATAAGATAAGAAAAAAATTCTCTATCATACGTTAAAAGATGCATAATAAAATCTTGAGCCAATTTGAATTTCGCCAAAATTTTATTAGACTTTTGGAGCGACTACTATATCTGTCTCTATTTTATACACGCGATCGCCCATAAGTCTGTCTCTCTCGCACTCGCGGGCGGTATAGGGATTTCGCAAAATCTAAGGTCCTCACCTTCTCCGTTCGACTGGCCGTGTTACTTCAGCGTTAAAGTTATCTACTGGTTCATTCTATTACTTTGCTATGTCTGTCTCTCTCGCTATTGTGTGGATACCTATAGGTCTGTCTCGCTCGCACTTATGGACGCTATAGGGAGCATCTGAAAATCGAAGGGCCTTACACCTTAAGGCCATTTCGCGAACCAGCCATCCTCCAACCGTGAAGAGATAAATCATTGGGCCATAAACAAACGATATCTCATCGTCTCAATGTTTACCAAGGGCGCCTTAAATGTCTTGTTAAGACAAACCTACGCGCGTCCTGGTGCAGGACGCGTCGACGTCTTTTATCTTTCTCTCTTTCTCTTTGTCCTTGTAACGCGGGTGATAGAAAATTTATCGATTAACCTATCGAACGAAATATACTGATAACAAGAGAGTTCCTTATTTTTAAGAAGAACTTTATGAAATAAAAATTTTTCCACCCCCGCGTATACGTGTGTGTATTCATTATGCGAATTATTTTTCTTCTTTTTTTTAATATCACGGCAATTAAACAATCGTCGAATAATAATTTTATTGTTAGTCACAGACAATGTATATGGCAGGTGGCAGTGACTTCGTGACGATAATTGGCACTGTGCGCGCAAAGAGCCACGATGATGGTTTTGCATTGGTTTGCACGAATCGCAATGCATCTGACGTGAGTGACGTGCGTGCAGCTTGTACGACTTCATAATGCGATACATCCCTTTGCCATTTTATCTCTATTATTCAATTTTTTTTCAACCCTGTGAACAACTCCTGATAGGATGCTCTAAGTGCTCCGTTTATCATACGTTTTCAAGGAGTGCATAAAAATTTCATAGATGCAATAAAGTTGCATCGATCTACGTAAGAAGTGCATCATACGATTCGAATTCGAAGAAATTGCAAGTAGGATATAAGGTTACCGATATACAGGAGATTTTGGGGATTTTTTTTATTCCAGTTTTATCCACGATTTACGTCTTGAAATTATCCGTATAATGTACCGCGATATCCATACAGATTGTTTCAAATGAAACTTGCGCACCGGGTCGTCGCAAGTGCATGTAGCGTGACTAACGCGTCGGTCGCTCATTGCACAAACTAGCAGTCATTTCGTTACAATATATATCCTACCTTCTGGTAATATATTTTCTCGCGCTCGTATAACGTACTGGGCGATTATATGCCTCGCATTAGTGTAATCTTGATGATGGCGGAAGAAAAAAAGAAAATGGCGACAAAAACAAGTACGAGGGGGAAAAAAAGCGATTAGAATCGTTCTATCAGGATTCTCGCGTAGACTGCGAAGTAAAGAAATGCAAAGTGCATTAAGATTGTAATAAATCAAGAAAATTGCATTTTTTAATGCACAAGTGAAAAAGTCGTTCTGCTTAATTCGTTAAGAAAAGAAAAAAAAAGGAATTAACCAGTTGATATCGATCGTCTTGCATTGGTGCATCGATTAATAACGGGACTGCAGTCGCTCAAGCAAAAATTATGCAACTCCAATGCAACTGACTTGCATTCCTCCTCGGCATGTTAAACTCCAACATCTGTTCCCGGTGCATTTTTCATATGGCATGCGCGCAAATGCAATTCGTATCGATTCATCCTGTCGAGAGTATACGGATTTAAAAATTGACATTGGAATCGAACGTTCCGAAGTCGTCGATCGGTATGAAATTCTTGAATGGTTATGCAATTCCATTACTTTTCTCGAGCATTCCTAATCAAGAACTCGCGGTAATGCACAGCGGCTCGCCTGGATTATTTATTAAAATGTAAATGCTCTTCCAAGCGTGATAATCCACAAGACGTTACACACGCGCGTACACGCAGAATTAAAAAAAAATATTGCGCAACTTATTACACGGGTTTGCGCCTAAGCAAACGTAATGG
The DNA here is from genome assembly GCA_030142225.1 of Pachycephus smyrnensis. Taxonomy (NCBI): domain Eukaryota; kingdom Metazoa; phylum Arthropoda; class Insecta; order Hymenoptera; family Cephidae; genus Pachycephus; species Pachycephus smyrnensis. The sequence continues at coordinate 62,471 of JARQST010000165.1, forward strand.
ATGCTCGAAAATGGACGAAGACGATGTTCAATTACTTTATTGCAAATACCGTACTCAGCAGCGTTACAGAATTGGCTATGCCTACAACTTAAATCGCACGTGGAACATCGCGCCAGCTAATTTCAGCTGAATTAATTCTTATCCATATGGAGAGACCGCATGTGTACCTGCGTGCAGTCTGCGAGCTCTTTATATAGTCGGATGAGCGTGTACGACACTGTTATGGGAATCATTTGAAATTATAGTGATGGCCGAGTCGAGTATTTTGAGGTTAAAAATATTTTCGAGTATTGCGCCCTGTCTGATGCCTCCATTAGTATTCATGAGTTTGCTCGAGCACCTATGGTATTAGATAATATTCAGATTGGCCATGGTTCATCCTGAAAGGTAAGGTGCGCAGGGCCGTATTAAAAGTTATTGGTTGAGGCGTGTACTGGGCGGGCCCCGTACCTCATCACGCGATTGAGTTATAGCGCTTTAAACTAAAGCGAAACCGAGAAGACGTCGGGCGTCGCGGCGCAGCTAGGTTATTTCGGTCCGCTGATGGGGAACTGATGAAATAATGATTGATAGTCGTCAATTAATTAGCATGACCTTCGTCAATTTGATTTGACAGGTCTTCTTGAAAAATTCATCATGGGTCTTATAGCTATTTCTGTAGGTGAATTCTCTTGAATTTATTATCGATTCTTGCTTTATCTTTTGTGTTCTTCAAACTTTAATGTCTCGTACTGGCCGTGTAATGCATCTGCATAATATGCAGTTGCGGGCAGAGTTGCGCTGTAATTTGAAGTTTCCGCGAAGTGTCTGTATTTCGCGCCACAGGATGCACTTTTGTATCTGTGTGTGTTCGTGTATGTTGTAGAGGGATGCACTGTGGATGATGAATGATTTTGCCGTCGCCGTAAGAATCGTAGGAGTCGTATGATTTTCATGCAAATTTATTTAATTCATTGCTAGAAATTCATGCGTGCTGATAAGCAGGTACGTATAATGCATAGTTACAGTGCATAACCATACAGTATGCAAGTCAGATGCAGTTGGGCTGTTCGATGTTATTTTCTAAAGTAATAAGACACTATTATCCTTATAATTTATCCGAATTCTTCGAATTGTCATTAATAATAATTGTCGTGGGAAATATCCAATTTTTTAAGGATTTACGAAAAAAAATAGAAAACCGGAAAATCCAAAAAAATACATCCTCCCTCTAATCCGTTCTTTGTTCTCCTTTCTTTAGGTGTGAAAAGATTCTTATCTAGGTAGAATAAACATCGGGTAATAATTAGCTTAGTGGACCTGTATCAATTTCGAGGGATTTTCAAAAATCATTTTCCGCCGCTCGAAAAAGAGGCGTGAAAGATTTTTATCTAGATTGTCGGTTAGGTTAATCTGAAGATAAACAGACTCCTCAGCGGAACGAGGAAATAATGAGAGAAATGATAATGATTTTTCGGCCTTTCCTAAAATAACAGAATTATCTTTAACTATCGTCAGACCCACCATAAACGCTGTACGAACCGATCGGTACGACCGCCATCTTTTCATTGTTCGAGTAAGCTCAATAATAATAATAATAATTATACTCTCAGAAGTAGTTAGAACTATGGACTTTGTACAAAACCGCAAATTGGCGGCAACCAGCAGCGACTTACCTATTATTCAAAAAATTAAGAGAAAAAAGAAATCATCAGACCTTTTTTCGAAAATTACACGGAAAATTTCTCGCTCGTTATTTCGATCACGAAAGTCCTTTCGGTTGTTCGGCGTATCTTGGAAAGTGACTATGCAAAAAAATTCTATACAGACCCAAGAAAGAAAAAAAAGAAACAGAGGACACCTGGCAATTACGAAAACCCATAATTATTTTCGTTTGGTGAATTGGAAAAATGTTCGTTATATCTATTTTCATGAATTACGCTACTTTGCGTAATTCCAGTCGTTCTTGTTGGCAGGAAAAATTCGTACAGGAAAATGCCAATGAATCTTCGTTGCTGCCAAGCACACGAAGCGTATAGTCTTGTATTACCAAAAAGCAATTCCTGTTGCTGGTCAGAGACAGGACGGTTAAAGGAGAATGTATTTTAACGAGTCAAAGGTGTTAGCCGTGCCTCTCTTTCTCTCTTTTTCCTTTCTTTGTCTTTGACCTTTTTTGTTTTACTTTGAAACCCGTGAAATACTTGGTTTGCCCAATATGGTTAGGTATAGACAGAGGGAACATGGCCACCGGTCAGTTATCGGCCGATCAGAAGTTAAGCCTCGACTCTTGGCTGGCTTGTGGAGTTGGTACTACGGTTGGGACCATTCGACAGTCTTTTCAGGGGTGCCAAATTAACTTCGAAATAACTTTGGTCCCGGCTAGAAACCAATAAATTCACCGAACACCCCAAATAAATCTGTTCGATCCCAATGACGCTTTATTCCACCAGAGGCGCTACCTGTACAAGATTTCACCAGTGGTTAGGTTAGGTCGAGCGTAACGATTCTTCACGATTCCGTTGACGAGTGGAAAACTACCAAATTAATTCCTAGACTCATTTTTTGTTAAGTTTCTAGGGACACCTAGAGTATGCAGGACATAATGATAATATTTACATCCGTTAATCCTTTTGTAAAGGGCGCCGGAATTCAATTTGCATAATTCGTCGTTTTCAACGCGGCTTTGAATTCTGGTCGCTATGGCGACCTTTGTCCAGATCGTGCCACAATGGCCACTATCTTCTCGCTTTTTTCTTGGGCTCTTTCTTGGCAACCAACCCTCTTCCTGGAGAAACGATAGGGAACAAAGAATCCCTCCCCCGTCGCCACCGCAAAATAAAGAAGGTAAGAAAGGGGGACAAAGATGAGGCGAATAAAAAAAAAAGCAAAAGGGTGGAATTCGAGAAAAGAGGGATAAAAAAGTCGAAGATGGCGGAGGATTGAAAAAAAAGGCTTATACACGAATAAGCGATGCGCCGGTTGGATAATCCGAGAAAAAAGTCTGCGAAACGTGAACTCGCACTGTGCCTCTGCTGCTTCTGCTGTTTCTCCTGCTTCTGTTGCTGCACCACTGTACCAGAGTGCGCTTGCATCTTCTATCTACTTATACAGGGTGAACCGAATAAAATGCAACGATTATCGACAACTGTTAGTCACCAGAGACAGCCGATTGGATACCTCTGAATATACATGCCGGATCGCTACCGATTCGAGTGTCTTGATAACGGCGCCTTTTCTAACCTCAAAAAAAAGGGACAGTGTCCACGAAGAAACAAACAAAGCAACAAAAATTCCTGATCTCGACGCACAGACCAAATAACGCTGCTCCCATCCACTTGGAATGATCTAGGGAATTTTTATCACAGACAAAAAGAAATCCACTAGACTTTTTCGTTATCAATCGTAAGAAGCTTTCGTTCCTTCTTAAAATCTTAACTACGCCAACGTTTTCTTACGTCATCGATTGTCAATTCGAGTAATAGCGAGGAAGCGGGAATTTGAAAAAAAGGGTTCAGATTGGCTATCCGTGTGACTCTCGCAGTGGCCAATGGGAACCGAGGACGAAAGGACATCGGGACCGAATCAGTTTATGCGCGACAGGTTCTGCCGGGGCCGGGGCCAACCAGGCTGTAAGCTCCGCTAACTCCAACCTCTGTTCGCTGCGCACAGGAGAGACATTATTTACAACGGAGTCCCGCGGTAGACAATGCCGGGAGCAGCGGCCATCTTTCGTTCCTTTTCTGTTCTCCATATGCAACAGCATCTGCTGCTACGGCACGGCCATCCCGACGGCCGTTTCTTCCACCTTCGAGATACTTGCCAGCCATCTAGTGCCGCTGTACGACCTTCCGACTATGCACTTTCTTAGACTAGCACTATTATTATTATTATCATCATCATTCCAAACATCAGATAAGTTTCACTTGCACGAATTACAGCAATTTTTTTTTCAATTCGAAAAATCATGATCTCCGGATTTGATTCCTCGTACTAGTCGTGGTTGCAGATAAAATTGTAGTTGAGTAAAAAAAACGTTTTTGATTTTTCAAATAAAATAGAAAAATAATGTATTAGCTGTAATGATAAAAGTATATTAAAATCTCGAGGTACCATATATATTACACGTATAGCAATGGCGGACAAGTAAAAGCAGCTGGTAGCTACCCTTATAGCTTGGTCTATCCTCATGAAGAGGGCGGGTGGGGCGAAGTGGACGTAAGGGCAGGTTTGAAGTGGAAGCCCCGAGTAAAGAGGACGAGGGCCAGGAAGAGTATAATCAGAAGCCTCCAGAGTAGTAGAGGAGGAACTTGGTAGAAGCAGAAGCAGAAGCGGCGGCAGGCAGGCAGCAGCCGCCCCAATAAAAACTGCCGAGTTCACGTAAACGAGACAACCCTACACTCTGGCTTCTTGCACTGTGTGAGTAACACACTGACATACATTGAGGGAGAGGGTTCGAATCATCTGAAAAATAGTGAGAGGGACGGGGAGGAGACACAGCAACCAGCAAAGCAGAAACAAGGAGCAAACGGCCAAGTGGGGAAAGAGAATGGGAGGAACGATGGAACCGGGCGCGGTTCACGTTCCAATGTTTGACAGAACAAAAGACTATCGACCGAACGAACACAGAGAGAACCCTTTACCTTCTCCCTTTCTCTATCCCTCTTTCTTTTTTTCTCTCTCTCTCTGTCTCTGTCTCTGTCTCACTCTTAACTGTTACCTCTTATTTTTATTCTTTTTCTTTATTTCTCTTTCTCCTTTTCTCTTTTTCTCTTTCTCTCTTTTTCTCTCTCGCTCACCCCTGTTGTCCTTCCGCTCGCTGGATCTTCTTCTTTCACGCATCCCCATTCGTCTGATTTTCGTTACCAATCACAAGTCTGAATTTCTTTGTAGTCACGCGTTGAATTCTATGGGTTCCTCTGTGTATATCATACATGGGACGTGCCTGTACCCCGTGCGTGTGGATGCTGCGTGAAATTTTGCGTGGACGGACTTTAGGAGTGAGACGATATACGTCCTTATGTGCTGCGTACAAATTACTGGAAATTGGCCCACTTTTTAGGGGCGGTTTAATGACTCTGCTACTGGCTCCGCCATTGCTATGGGGTGGGAATATTGATGACTCTTTCTTATGAGGATGATACCCGGGCTCTTCTGTACGATCTTTATGGAATATCCGTTTCTGACGGTCCATACTTATTTTTATTCCTTATAATTTTTCAAAAGGATAATTTTTTCTTTTTTTATCTTCCAAGAATATTTTACTCGGAAACCTAATGATCCTTCGAGATCCATTCGGATTTATTTTCCCTGTGGTTAAATGAATGTGGTGATCTTTAAGGTAGCCATATTGACATCTTGGCTGCCTTGGAGCTCAAATAAGAAATCCTAATGGCTGATACGAGAGATACTTGAAGCGACGTAAACTGTCCTTAAGGATAATTATGTGGTTTATCCTTTAGCTTAAGGATGATCAGGAATATTTAACCGTAACTATTCCGTCCTTGATTATTCCACGTTTTTCTCTTTATTATTCTTAGTCGTGTATTTATCTTTATCTTTCCTCGCGATTCTACATGCTACCATTTCTCATTGCCCATTTCTAAGTTTATGCAGCCGCACGCGTACGCTCGGCTTCGTTAAGAATTGCACGCACGCGAATCCTTGACGCGTGTGCGTGACACTTAACGATGCTTGGCTAATTGACGTTAAATACGATAATTCAGGTAAATTCATCATAAGCAACGAGACGCGCCATTACTATTCACCGTGAAAACAAATAATATCTCTTAGAGACTCCTTTATTTCGACTGCCAGTATAATGAGCTTTGGTATAATGCTAGCAGTTGCATCTTGGCTGCAACTATTGCACAAATGCACATATGCATTTTGAATAGTCCTACCCGTAATTAGAGCACTATTTTTTTTTTAATTGTAGTCTCTGATATCTATTACCTATTATAATTTACACTGCGTGAAATGGGGGAAAGTATTTTATCAATTCCGCGGGCAGACCAGTTGGTCCCATTCCTTGATGCACCGATGCACTTTTTTCTTTTCCTACACGCTAATAAGATTAGAATGGGACAAGGACAGGGCTGCCAACCGACCCGTGACTCACTTTTACTGAAAAACCTTCGTGTGCCAAGTTCGTGCAGCTACCTATTACAGGTCGGAATCATTATAGGCAGATGAGGTCAAGTAAGATTCAGGTAAATGCAATGCAAAATAAAAATGACCAAGCGCAATGGTATACCTGTACGAAAATGGACAGATAGTTTAACTTATGCAGGTGCACCTGCAGCAGGAAGTGTCTGCAACGTCTGGTGCTACTTCAAGGAAAAATATATATAGACAAAATAACTGTCTTATCATTGAAATTTGAGTGATTATTTTTTTTCTTCTCAAAATGGCATTAAATATTTTGTATTTATTAACCACCCATCTATGCATTCATATGCACTTGCTTCTCGGTGCATATGCTCTTTGCTCGCGCTAACTGTATGCAAAGGAGTCGAGGATGGCCGCGGTGTCTCGTGGGTTCATTAAATATTAACGAGAGAGTCAATTTCTTCATTTCGTCGGTGAGTCGCCGCGCGCCATCCGAGCCCGCATATAGATTGAAAATTAACTTATATGAGCGCCGACAAAATATACGGCGTACGGCCCTGGCCCACGTATGCATGCGTGAACATGCGTGCACATATGGGATTCATGGTGCACAATTAACACTGGCTCCTCTATGTTGGTATAAGCTAAATAGGATAGTTTTTGCATCTTCTTCTTCTTCTTCTCTTTTTTCTTATATTTATTTATTTATTGAAGGCATATATATGTATATGTCCCTCTGAATGGACAGGGGTTTAGTATTAGTTTGTTTGCTAACTGAAAATATGGTAGCTGGCTGTTTTATTTTTTTCACGGTGCCATTAGGCTTAGGACGAAGAACGAGAGAGAGCGATGGGAAGGATTGGAAAGTTGGCGGGAAGTTCGAAAAAAAAATGATTTCTCATTTAAATTAGAAGATTGTCATGACAATTGGAACGGATAGAAATGATTTAATTAAAAATGTCTCTTAACGAGCTTCCAAGTTGTCCCGATGCTTGTTGAATGATTTATTACACGGCAATATAGCTGCATTCAAATATGGCACACCGAATATTTCTATATATTATTTAATCTCTACTAAGTAGTAATGTTATCGTAAACGTTTATCTCTTATCAAGTAGTTTCCGCACGTTGACGGGCGACACGCTTCTGTCTGACTATCCCTTGGTATTACCTACTAGAGGAAACGCTCCGTTCCACGATATATTCGCTCTCGAGGGGCGGATTTTACAATTTTCTTCTTTCTTCTTTTTTTTATTCCATAAATATACCTTTTATCTCTACTCCTAAACCATTTAACACGAACGAATAATGCGCGCTTTATTTTGACTCTCTTTGCGGAAAAGAATTGCTAAAATAAATAAGCGTCGAGGCAATTGACTATTACGAGAAAATAATAATTACGCGCATCAACCCTTTTTTGGCACGTATTACGACTGAACGGTAGGTAAGTGGCTTAAAAAATGTGGGAAAAATTTTTTTTGCAAAATTATCCAAATTTCACTAATTTACAAAGTAACAATTAGCAACGAATATCACGCACCTACTTTCACATCGATCGCACTTGCGCTTCCCAGCAATCATCACGGAAAATTCCACATCGTCCACACGTCCATTCACACGTATGGAATACGCCTTTCATAAAATGTTTTTCTATATTGTCTAAGACTTTGGTAATTCGGAAGTGCATGGAACTATGTGTATTATCACTGATTCACACTCAAAATTACGAGTTCAATTGACGATGACAATTAGACGTACGAATGATGTCGTATGACAAAGAAATCATTGTCCGTCAAAGCGATTGACGAATAGATGAAAAATGTTGGAGGAGGGGGGTTACGAAGGGTCAGGGGTAGGAGGGAAGGGGTTGGTGTGGATAAGGGCAATTAAAATTTCTAATGACTAGTTCTTTTTTTCCCCACATAAAATTCCCCACCCGGTCTCGTTATCGTATAATCTTGACATTGAACAATTTTCTTCGTTTCTCCGTCGTCTTACTTGATCATTTCCATTAGGCGAGAATCGCGAGCGTGACGTAACTGTTGTCATTATCGTCATCGACCTGAAACCGACGTCAGTAAAGATCCGAAAAGGAGACCTGCGAGGAGACGCCGGAGTGGAGATGATGCAACGCGTGCAATTCCTCCATCGAGGTTGCAGGGAGGCTGTTGCTGTCGCCCAGGATGCTGGAGCTTGGACCAACGCTTGGCGAACCGCCTGCGCTGGAAGACGCAGGGGTACCAGGGCAGCCAACGTTACCACCGGAATTGTTGCCTTCCTGTCGCATCAGATTTCGTCGCCATTTTGCGCGCGCGTTTTGGAACCAGACCTGATTGCGTCATCGTTTGGAATTGTAGTGCATCGGGATGAGATGGTTTTTTTAATTCTAGGGAATTTTTTTATATCGAATTTCTACTTGCCTGCAGTACTCTCTTCGACAGGCCCGTTTTCTGGGCCAGTTGCTTCAGGTCCTTGGCATCCGGATTCTGATTGACGGCGAAGTAACTCTTCATTGTTCTCAACTGATGGTGCTTGAAACTCGTCCTCATCCTCTTGGTTCTTTGACTCTGGTGAACGGAACCCGGAGAACCGACCGACGCGTCGTACGCGCTTAAGGATTCCATGGACGAAGACAATTCCGTGGGATGAAGTAATTCTGAAAGCCATACAAAATGGAACACGATTAAAATTATAGAATAATTTATAATGACAGAAACAGCGGTAAGAGGGCAGCTTGTCGGGGGCACGCGATACCATCGGAAATAAATTCCCTAAAACCTCGAGAAGAAACGGTTTCCATAAAACATGAAACTGGCAGCTGCAGCACTGTCTTCTGGAATACCAACACGAGTAGAAAAAAAAAACAATAAAACCATTCCGGCTACTTCCGGAAGCTGCTCGTCAGCCGATTAAACGAACTTTGATTTAATTTTACGAAATACTACGAACATCAGCGACAGCATATAAATTTGAAAATGAAAAAAAAATGCACCAAATCTTCCAAAAATATCGTCTCATCCCACATTCAAAAGGACGTAATTCCTATGTACGCGGTGACTACGACAGACCAGGATTCCATTTCGATGATGTCCAGGTCCTGGTGATCCATCAATGATACACGAACCCTATCGGGTCCTACGGTCAATCACGATGACGACGAGTCACGATCAGTGCCGAACGGAACTTCAGAAGGATCTTCCGAAGATCGTCGTTTTACTCGACAACCGATCAGCCACGATCAATCATCATACACGTATACGGGCAGAGCGAGATGACTTTTATCACGGGTCGCAAGTAGTATCGAATTATTGAAGACACGATACCATTTGCGAGGGGACGTGTCGAGTATATATATATTTTTTTTCATTTTTCATTCCTTTTTTTAATTAAAAAAACCGAGATCGATGACCCGTGTACATACTGGTACGCGAGAAAAATTACAAGACAAGATCTATACAGAGATTATTAGACGTCCAGGAACGGCATGATAAATTTTGAAAAAAAAACCCCATATAGTATCTCAATTAATTTTCATTTTAAAAATATAAACGTACGGATTGTAAACAAAGACGAATAATAATCAGCCCCGTCGGCTCCTACTGGAAAGAACCTGCCTTTTCCTTTTCTTTGTTCAAGGGCGTATTGAAACAATTTTCTAATGATCTCTCGGTCATCCATCAAAGCCATACCTTGGGCGCGATAGAACGGTCTCATTACCAAACGTTAAATCAATCTTTCTGCACCTGTGCGTTGCAATTTATTACCGCGTGGAAACTGGGGATATAGTATAATACAGTGTTAGGAGTAGGTATAGGTAGCAAGTAGAGAAGGTGCCTATATGTACGGGCAGGGTCAGCTGTTTATGGGCCGCCGATGAGCCGCAGTCATCAAAGCGTCATTAATAACCATCGGTTCTCGGCATCCCTTCCAGCCTGAACACAGGCAAGGAATGAGAGCGTGTAACACGGTGGCGCCCATTGCAGACAATTACTGTGCGGCTCAGGTCGCTTGCGTAACACGGCCAATACTCACGGTACGAGCCAGTTGACTGCAGTTGCAGTATAAAGTGCAATTTTATGCATCTGGTTTGTTGAAAAACAAAGTTTATCGTAAAAAAAGACAAATAATAATAACGGCTGCCAACTAGTATACAAATCATCAAGAGAACAATAAACGGATGAATATTTGTTGCGTTAACAAAATAACGTGCTCCCGGCGTTGTTTCGCCGGGACGCGAAATGGCGGGAGAATTTGAAAAGGAAGAGAAACGGCGAACGGAAGGAAAAAAATGAGAAATAAGTGAAAACGTCTGTTACGCGTGCATAGAAATGGCCACCCAAGGCACGCAAGGTATCCAGGCATCGAGTGGTGTATAGGTGGAACAGCACGAAGAGTCAATCTAATAAATAACACGACAGTGGATAACCATTGAATTCAATTGAGAAAACAAGTTTCGTAATAAAACCAAAAGCAAAGGACTTCAGGGTGAGCGCGTCTCTTCTATATATATATATACTGCTGTGTATGTGTATATATATATATATATACTTTATGTACAACCCACTGCCGTTCCGTTTGCTGAAGCTGCCATTCGACATAGTGAATCCACTGACAACCGAATCCTGCCTAAAAAGGTAGATACGAATAGCTCGAGTGACATTCCCAAATGGCGACCATTTTCTACCTGGCTGTACCAGAATCGTCGATAATATAAAAAAAATTTAACTCTTTTTTTCTTCCAAATTTTCATACTATCTAAAAAAAAGAAACAGTTCGACGGTACCTACACTTTGCTCGTCGTCGTTCCTGAAACATTTGAATGCTCGATTTTGAAATGATACCGATGCTTCCACATTCGAATTTATTGCGCTACTATGTATGTAAGCGACTATAGGTATCTCACGAGATGCTGCAACGGAGTTAGTTTATATCCCGACTGAAACACAGCAGCTTGCACAGAGGATGCACGATCGCCTCCCGTTTCTCTCGTGGCCACAATGCGGTTCCCCAGGTACATAGAAACTCTGAACTCCGTGGGATATACGAACTCGATAACTTAACCTGACCCAACCTAACCCGAGGCAACCTAACCTAACACAGAGACGCAGATGGTCGAAACTGATGAACATTACGTACGTGCGAATTTCCATTGAAAACTCTCCGTCCGAGAGGTGAACGTTGGGACGTCATTGTCGGCCATTGCTGAAAAATATTGCGATTCGCGGAATGCCGTTGCCAGCGGAAAGCGCGGGAATTTCAAAAGGGTAATAGGAAATTGAGTTTGATCGCAGAAAAAGGAGTGTATAGTAATTCGTGTAAAATTGATGTTAAGATTATTAGAACGGTCTGTGGTATTTTCTATCTTTGTTTTCTCTCTCTCTCTCTCTCTCTCTCTCTCTCTCTCTTGGTCTCTCTCTGTCTCTCTTTCTGAATGTCTGCGGCCATTCTGAACCATGAGAGGCACGTATTGGCCGCTGCGGCATTCTTTTCCGGGAGAGGAGCGGCCAATCGATGCATCTCAACGCCGATACCCATCTGTCACTGTCTGTAGGAGTTAACGGGGTTCTCTCCCTGTCTTCTGTACCTTTATAACCTCACTACACTTCTGCATCGTCCATTTTTACTTTTTTACTTACCATCCTTATGCTTTATTTTACCATCGGTCCACTCCTGACTCTCTTATTACGTACATACTCGCAATGTCTGATACTTATAGGTACTTGTAATATGGCGCAATGCACTCGAAGACTCTATAATACCCATACTCTACTCGTATACAAGTAGTATAATCCCTTTTGACGCGTAGAGACACTTGCAAAAATTTATTGAAGAATGCATTAGCGTGATAATTGGAATATCAGGTATATTTTTAAGAATTAAGTAAAAAAATTCCCTAGCCGACTCCATAGCCAAGATCCGTTGGACAGTTTTCGAGGATTCAATTCCAGTTCGTAAACGGTCGGCCTGAGACCAGTTTGAGGGGTTCGCATCGAAATCCCAGGAGACTTTGCAAAAACTGGCGCAATTATATATAAGGACAATAAAACTGCGAATAGTCCTGGCGGTCGCCGGTTGGCAGGTTCGTCTCTGGAAGATCCACCGTCCATTCTCATCCGCGAACCGAGCGCCGCGCATGGACGCGGGAGGGAACGGTATTAAACGCCATGACGATTTTATGGCTGTTGCTCGTAAATTCCAGCTGGCAGCCAGGCCGATCTCATCCCTAATTGTGCGACGATTATAAAATAACTGAGAATGACGTGATCGGAACCTTTATCTTGATTTTTAATCCATCATCCACTCTCAGGCGCGGACTCCATATTGTCTGGGCTACTATGCGACTTCCATCATTTAGTGAGATATAATAAACAGTGAAAAAAAAGATTTCTATCCGTCCAAAGAATTCACTATGACACTCATAGAAATGATAGTAACTATGCCTATAGTATAATCTGTACCAGTAAACTAGTTAGGTAACAATCTGATAAGAATATAGATAGTACTATAAGATGAATATAGTATGGCGTAACATCGGTAGCCTATTCCACTGATAGTTGATGACTTGGTTCCTGTCACTATGCCATACACATGTGAATACACACTATCATGCATGATACGTAAAAGAGACCCTAATCCGATAACTATACTTGGATTATAAATCAGAATCGATCCCTGTCCAATTGGACGCGACATTTGTCCCGTTGAGTGTCGCTACGTCATACGTCATTGATGATTTCACTATAGATAATGTGCATAGTTGCATCTCACTATGCATAACCCATGCTTTCTAAATGTCCAATGCAAATCGAACGTGAGAGTGTTTCTTTACGTGGACATAGTTTTCGAGTGCTTCGAATGCCATTGATTATCTATTAACTATACCGATCATCCATCATCAACTATTACGGCAACTATGCGTATATACAGTTTATATTCTCATCGCGACTTCACGATGCTCCAAGAGTAAGTAAATGAGTTCAGGTTTCCTGAGGCGAGTGGATATTTATGACGCTATGAGGCATCGACTTGGACTACTAATTGTTTCTAATCACGCGACTGAACCCCCCCCCCAACCCCCTGTAATTACAGTTCTACTAGTTCTTGTATCTCCGTTCCAGTAGTCAGTGGCCTGTCGATAGGATTAAGTTAGACTGCTGGGAAAGAACGAATTGTCGGATAGCAGCTGATCGGTTTTACCTTAAAAAATATAAATGCGAGACGTAAGGAAAGTGAGATTAATTAATTAAGATGATTCAATTAAAAAAAAAAAACGATCATAGGATGAATGAGGTAAAATATTATCGTCGATCCTATTAATCCCTCCTCGAAAGAGGTTAAAATACATATAAAGGCAGTCTCATATGTACGCTTATCGCTCTTGTAACAAGGAGCAGAGGCGTTTATGAATAATTCTTTGTTTTCTGAGATTTTTTTTTACAAACGAACCGGGTGGCAGTCGTAATACGTCATAGCTGCGGCCATTGGTCGTGTTTACACTCGGCGAAAGAAGAATGGTGGATCCATTGCTCGACAAATAATAGTGCTGCGACCCCAACCTGTCGTGCGCGACGAGAGCAAATCTCGTTTGTGTTCTGATCGAGTCTGATTTCGTGTACCAACATTTAGGACTGACATTTAAGTGAGCCCCCGTTTGCCACCCGGCCAATTACATTTGGCCTCCCCTGAATCTCACCGTCCCACCACCATTACAACCGACGCCACCACCGACGCCACAAACACGCTACCACCGACGTCGTTGGGCACCGTTCACCTCCTAGTTATACTTCTTCGCAATTTCACCCTATGGTTTTCTCTCTCTCTCTTTTTCTCTCTGTGTACAGCAGAGCTGCCACCCTCTTGCCAATTACGAGTATTTACACGTCCGGAGTGGCGAGCACTGCCGATTAGAGTCTTCTGCAATTTTTATTTCCTCTTAGGAATATTTCCTGCCTCCCCCCACCAACACCCTCTAGGGATTATCGTCCAACCTAACCTAACGGAAGTATAACGATAATACCGAATAACATTATTGCGTCAGGCAGATCTTTATTATAAATTTCCAAACTTTCTTTCTTCTTGTACGTTCTCCATTGTTCTTTAAATAGAATAGTTTTGTGGTACGGTTATTTTATTTTTTTTACAGTGGTACTCACCTAGTGCTCCAGCAGCGAGTCTCATGGTTACCGGCAACTCCGAGCTTGTCACTTCCGAAAGCTTTCGCTTCCTGGGTCGTCCTTTCTGCATCGAACCACCGGAAGCCAAAGGACTCTGTTCGGCCGCACTGTAATAAGCGGGTCCTGGGGAGACGCCAGGTGAGCCAATACCCTCGACACTTCCGGAAGTACTTCCGTAATCGGCCGCGCAACAGATCAACTCGTAATGCGGCCTTAAAGGATTGAAAAAAAAAACAATGCACTTTATTCTCATATAAAACAGTTTATAAAAATCATAAGCGTATACATTTTTTTTGGGACTCACCTGCAATAAACCAGGCCCTCCCTTTGCCCAAAATGATCACCCTTATTCAATCGTGTGCCGCAAGAGGCGCACGTGAAGCAGGGCACGTGATAGACGAAATCTCGCGCCCTCATGACCAATTCGGATGCTGAAATTCCTTCCCTGCATCTCGCGCATCTCGATACCGCGAATAACCTGCAAGAAGATGGAACCGGATAGAGAGCAGTGGGAAACTGATGAAAAATCCAATATGGCGACGTGCAAAGAGAACAGCGAAATAACAGAGAAGAGAATAGCACAATAGGCACATTCTACGCGCATATAATTCGCATTAATAATCCGCGTGTCACGCAGGCGCAAACGCAACCACCCACGTTACGTTAAAGTGGAGTTGGGGAATTTCCAAAAAAGGTTAACAATGCGCCGTTCCATAACCCGTTCGCTATAACTGCCTATAGCTTCGTTTTCATGACTGCCTTTGCTAGTACGTTACCTGGAGGCTTCCTTACAATTCCACTATCGTACTGAACCGATGGCAATAAGGTGCAAGTGCATAGGTAGATATGTGCATCGCATAGAGTGAAATGCATTGGTGCATACGTGTACCTACGTGGTTGCACACGGAGAAGGAATGGGAATAAGAGAGTGAAGGCAGCCACGTAATTTTTTTTCATTTTTCTTTAAAATACAAACGATAGAGACAAAGGGACCTTAAGCATAGGAGCAACCTTCTATCGCATTGTTGCATATTGCATGGAGTGTCGTTGTTTTATACCCTAACGAACCAGAAACCAGAAACCAGAAACCAGAAAGATACCAGTCCCTCGTTTCCTACCCACTCCGATTCACTTTTCCTATTCTTTAACGTCTCTGGTAGATCTAGGAGTCACGTGATTACGTCATCTCGCGATTGTGGACTCAAGCCCTTTTTTGGGGCCAGAAATCAAACTCGAAATTGTTATAATATCAGGAAGTTTTTTTTCGGAAGGTACTTCGTTTCGCATGTGTCTAATGACGTCGCGTCAAAGGGTGACGTGAGAATCCATAACGCTGGAAATAATCGTTAATCACACACGGGAGTGTGTTATTCACACGTGTTACCGAATGCGTTTGGAATTTAAGATCTGTAGATAGTAGTCCCTAGTAGATGCCCATTAGTAGACATTTTGTGTGGTCCAGCAAGATGCAAGTGAGACTCCTATGTAAATCGAACGTTGCCCCAATAAATATATAAATGGTGGGGCGGGGGGAGTCGCTCGAATGGGCGGCGGGATATTCAAACAGAAATAAAAGTATTGCATTATGGGTTATTGTTACTCCGTAACATGATAGAATTTCAAATAAACTCTCAGTATCAACTCCAAACATAACTAATAAAGATACTAAGGAATGTGGCAAAATACTAAAATAAGTATCCGTCATATTTTATACTTGATAAAGTAACCTTTCTCTCCCTTCATTTTTCATCCCTAAGCTTTCCCGTCCTGACAGACCTTCCACTCGTCAACCCTCTCGCACCACACAGAACCTTCTGACCTCTTGAGAGACTCGACAACAGAGCACTGGCACGACTGCCAACCTCGTCCCAGTAAATAATTAAAGCACGACGTACCTTTAGTTCCATTGAAAAAAAAAGAAGCGCGGGAGATTTGAATGTTCGTAAAAGTACCACTAGATTCTATGGGATTGTTCAAGAGCTTAAGAAGGGTCTAGTAGATTTTATTATTTTTTTGTTTAATGTTTAATGTTTCTCATCCCTCACACTCACCTGTAATAATCTTCCTTGCAGTATATGTTGCCGTCACGCAGATAGCACGTCAGTTCCGCCGCCAATGGGAGACGACAATGACAACAACGAAGACAGCCGCAGTGCCAAGCGCGATCAGCAGCCCTTAAATACCAACGTTCTGTTATTTCACGTCCACAAGCACCGCAGCCAAGAGTTCCTTCGGGGTGGTTATTCTCAGTGCTGCCAACCTGACGACCGTTCACTGCGCCATCACCTGGCAACGGTGTCCCACCGCCGCAACCGACTTCCTTCAGCATCCTGGCCCGCCACGGCTCTTTGTGTACACAGTCAATTCCGTCATTCCGTCATTTTGTCACTGTTCGTCGATCCTCTTTGTTTCTCTCATTTATCTTCTGCCACTTAACACGCGCGATTTATCGTCAATTATATTGGCAGAAGCACAGACGTTTCGAGTATCTGAAATTGTGAGATAAAAATTAATAGATTTCTTTAATTCAATTATTTTAATTATTTAATAATTTTACTCCTTGCAGAATTGAGAGGGATTTATATATATATGTTGGAGAACGAGATAAAACGAAGAATTCAGGGAGTCAACCTGATCTCTGGCGCGCAAACAAAATAGAGAAAAAAATAGTGAAAGACGGCAAAAGGAAAATCTCGAGAAATACGACAAAACGAGGTTAAGATAGCATTTGCTTTGCTGAGCAATCGCAGATTTGCATTTGCATCTTGTGTATTTATATTATACCTGCTTGCTACTCGTATGCTCGTTTACTTTTACAGTCTTACACTCTTATGCTCGGCGTGCTCATGCTAGTAGCTGTAAGATCGATTGAATGCAGTTCGAATGAGAAGCAACGAGAAACGATTACCTATAGAGCGGCTGATTTACCCTCGATTCAATTTATTGCAATTTCCTGTATACCTTGGGGGCTTTGTATTAAATGATATTCAATGAAAAGTCATACCTTGTTCATAATAATTACTTAATAAATGCAATACGAAAACTTTATACTTTCCCTGGCCTCGTTAATACGTCCATGCTGCGCGTATCGTATTTATCGGAATAACAATGAAAATATTTTTTGCAAATGAAATCGCGTGCTAAAATTAATCTGATGTTAAATTTCAATTACGGACAATTAATGAGTATTAAAAAGTGTGAATATATTTATTTAACGTATCACGAGAGCTTACGCGAGGGCTTGGAGTGTAAAAAAAAATTGATGCCCAACGTTCTTAATACCAAATATGCAGCGTCGGGACGCTCGACGTCCCCCGCGATTGTTTTGCGCCTTCCTCGACGAAGATAGCCGGAAGTGAAAAATTGTATCCCGGGAAGGAGACTTCCGGCCGACATCCGATTCCCATTGAGCTCGGCATTAAGAAGCCGCGAAGCAACGGCGCACGCAAGCAAGAAACCTTCTCAATGAAAACAATTCGTGACTGCCGTTCTGTCCCGTTAATGAATGAATTCCCAACGTAGTATAAAGTCAGTTTCGAACGTAGCCACGAGCTAATTAGTAGAGGCTCGCGGATACGACGATAAATCAATGTCCGTTATGTGCGATGCCACGTGGGTTTCAGCAAGTGTTGCGTTGTGCACGCGGCTTTATATACTTGCCACCCCGAGAACTACGGCGACACGTTGTCTTAATCACTCGCCGCTTCTTAACGAACTTCCTACTGCATTAGTGCGACTGAATATGTGCTGCCGCGCGTATGGCGGAAGGGAACGTTTCTATGTGGCCTCGAGCGACATACAATACCAATTAATGCAGGCAATTGGTGAAGGACAATAAAAGGATCAGAGATATCTAAATGATTTGGAGTCATTATTTTTTGTTTTATTTAAATTCTTTTAAAATATTTCAACAATTTTTTTAGTCGTGCTCATTTTTTTATGTCGTTATTTCTTGTATTTATTATTTATAATTTAGTGCGCATTAAAGGATAGGACCAGATAATTTAATATTATAATGATCTTTTGCTTACCTTCAATGATGTGTATAGGAAATGCTGTTGACTTGGTGAATCCCGACGGCCGTCGCTTCCCTTACTGATCGCGTCGCTTGCGCGATTATCGTTGATTTTAAGGGCGATTTTCAATGTACTTTTGTGGACGAATAGCGACTAGTTTTATTTAGCAGGTTAATTATTTATTGTGTTGACTGATAAGTCAATGTTCTTTTTTTTTACAAGAACAAAAACATTTAACATTGGATAAACTTGTAATTATTATTGAATGATTAGGAATTTGAATTGTTTTATCAGGAATTTATTTTGTTTTTACTTAGACAGTTTTTTCTCACATTAATTACGAGTTTCCATCACTGCTGCTATGCTCAGACGGACTTCAGTTTTACAATATATTATTCACCGTGTTATTTTAGACGTCGCGCGTTCCACGTAAACCCACTTGTAATTAGTTTAATGATTAATTGTCACACTTTACGCGTCAGCCGGCAAGGTCTGTCAATGATTTTTCAAGCGATCATTAGCAGGAGAATTGTCAAGAAAAAAAACTTGTTTATGTACTGTCAAACTATTTTTGGAGTCATCACGATCAGGAATCTTTCAAGCAGCATGACTTTGAATGCAACAATAATAATATCCACAGAAATAGCTTAATCGAGAATTTTCATCTGAGCGACGGATATCGCTGACTATGTAAAATCGTTATGAAAAAAAATATGCAAGATGATCTTGCTCAGCACCTTTTTAAAAGATATTTATCCTCCTTTGTTTATGAGTATCCTTAAACAATCTTGTTCCAGTACTTGTAACAACAAATCGCAGAACGAGAACCAATAGTCTTCTACCACCAGCACGAATTAATTATTAATTAAATTAATAAAATATAAATTTATTTCAAATAAAATTATAGAAATCCTTTTTAAAGGACTACGAGTATCCCGAGGCGATTAATTCGCTCCCGATGGAGTCGATAGTTCGATCGATCCGAGAAAATCAATTGACTTGTAGAACACGTGTCGCTTGTATGAGGATGAGCCTTTAGTATTCAGTGTTTAGTATCGACGTTCCTCAAAGTTTTTACGAATGCTTACATTTTTCAGATACGTTCAGAATTTGTTAACAAGAAACATAATTGCAGAGGCAATAAGAGTCACTTTTAATTAAAGATAACGCACCGTTAACACAGTATTAAGAAAAGTACAAGAACCGGAAGTTTGCACGAAAATAAATAACAGCCAAGAAAGTGGATCAATGAAATTGGTAAACAAGAAAATGCCAAAGAAAATCCTTCAATAATATTCCAAGAATCCTTTAAACAGTCCAAATAAAAAATTACACAGTTTTTCGAAAACGAATCAACCCGAACATTCCCGAAGCGTCCCGAAACACTCGCTCGGTTTCGCGTTCAAGTCGGACGCAAATTTTCACGATAAAATTCGACGTCGCCGTCGCGTTCTCACGAGAAGGACGCGAGAAGGAATTGTAAAGCCGCGTTTGTCGTCTCTCGCAGCGTCAGCCAGCCAGAGCGACGCTTGGTGCGACGCTTTCGTACGCACGCAGGACATCGGCGTAACGTCGACGGATGAAAAGAGGGTTGGCTTAGGCGGCGTCGAAGGGGTGGGGTTTTGGTGGCTGCCGGGGCTGTGTGGACGTCCGCAGGGACGTATAGAGAGCGTCGGGACGCCAGGCGTTTGCGCGATGAAACGCTGAGAAATGCCCTGCGTACCCGACGCCACATCGGTCCGTCGGATAGTGTTGGTAATAATATCGTACGCTTGCGTAAAGGTTGGGTATATATACGTATATATAGATATATATACATTCTATACGTTCTATATTAATAATACAAATTCATGGGGGTGTATATGTACGTGCATATATATATATACTGCTGTGTTACTCCTACCGCCCCTACCTCCCACCACTCCATATTTTCTTACATTTTATCCCCTATATATATACGTATAGACATTGATACTACCGCCACCTAGATTTTCAGTAGAACTAAACAGCACAGCTTTCTTCAGCTTCCAAGTATTCCACGTATTTGCTTCTTCTGCGGCAAAGTGATTCCCACTAGGCAGTCATATTTTACATTGAATGATTAAAGTGGAAGCAGTTATGAACTAGACTACATATTTTTTTTTCTTTATTCTCCATGGAATAAATTCTTCCTAGAAGACGTATTATACGAGTGTAACGTACCATCGGTAATATTCCTGAACGATATGACGTCATGTCAGACCAACGTGCTAGAAAAGCATAATAGTGTCTAACGATAAGTAAACAGAAAGTTAAGTACACAATTTGAAAGTAAGGGTTTAGATTTCACGAAAGTCAGACTTTAAGCTCCTTTAAAGCAGCCTGAAATCGAATGAGCACCTAGAGGGGATTTGGAGGAAATTCAGACATATATCGATCAGTGGAATTTGGACAGTGGCGCAGAAAGGACCACGAATACAGAACGGAAGACTGTCTCGTTACTACTGGCAGTGTCCTCGCTGGTTCACTCAATAGCTCATTCTCTAGCTCACTCGCTCAGCCAGTGGCTCGTGGTCTGTCTCAGTCAGTCTCACGTATGCCAGGGGTGCCGGTAGTGGGGAACATTGTGTACAGTGGAATCAAAAGGTGGTATCTGGTTTAGTAACCCTTGTGTGGCGTGCACAGCCTCCATTAGGCGCGGCTCGCTCGATAGAACTGGCACGCTCGACCAATCGTAGGAAGGCAGGGGAAGAAACCGGCCCTCCCATTGGCTGAATGGTCATACACGGTGACAGGGAGCTCGGACTCGCTGCCTATGCCTCGCTGAGATACTCAAGACTCTCTGACTCCGAGATCTTCGTACTGGAGACGAGATGAGCCACCGCGGAACGGGTTTCTCAGCATCCGCGTCCGGGATGCCGAGAACGGGAGACATCTGGCGGATCCTCACGGAAACACGACCCCTCAGGTCGAAGTATCGCGCTGTTTTACGTTTGGATTTTTTTAACACGCGTCATTTGAGTAGCTCAAAATTTTTGATACAGCATCTTCATCTCTTTTATTTTACGTATCTTCGGGTTGCATTAATCTTTTTTTGGCAATTTTTAGTAAATTTTTATTCGCTATGGAAAGTTTGACTAACTTTTTTTTAAGGGGGGTTTTCAATACGTACTATACTTTTTTAGACATGCAAAATAGAAAGTACTAAGATTGATCAATGCCGTTTCCATAGTTTTCTCTGACGACGACAGTCGCTCTAATTCGGACAATTGAAAGTCTCGATTCGGTCTAATTGGATGCACATTGGGAGCATCTTGGTAATCGGGAAATGCAGATTCCGTTAGGGCCACGTAACGGCTTCCTTTTTCGTCCCTTTGAGGGTTCGCCTTAAAGCACATGGGAATAAACCATGAACGAGATTCCGTATGACGGGATCTTTTTTTTTCCACCCGACGACGCACCGTACGCTGGATTATTCCGTGGACCATCTACGTGCACACACTTACACCACAAAAAAAAAGAAATCGAAACGACTACACACGCGTGTACTGTAATTGGATAAAAACGTCTCGTAGCGCCGCGAGAACCTATTGCATTTAATGTAAAGCGTGTAAAAGTCTCGCGGGTGAGCTGACCCGCCGGATAAGCCATCTCGCTTGCGAAGTAAATAAGTGCAAAGGCATAACGGTCGTGTATCCTGCGTTAAGCGGCTTTATCTTATTCGTCTATCCAAAGTGCGTAAGCGGTGCGGCCCGAGGCAGGATGCAGGGTTTGTAAGTGCTAATCCCGGCAGACGTTTGCATTCGCTCGCGATTGCTACGCGTAATACTCAGGTAAGGACAGACGTGGCAGACAGTGTGGACCCAGCTTTAAAACACGTCTGGAAGACTCTATAGATATACTATACACTTGTATATATTTATATATAAATGCACGCCTACTTGCAGCTACGCACGTGTTATGTATTATATATATATATACTACAAGAGTGCGTGTTCTGTGCCATACGTAAGAGAAGACTCTGGGCCCACTAGGCAGACTCCTGATTCCTGACAGTGTTAGCGAACGAGGTTGACTTGGATAGATGGTAGACTTCTCCACGGGAGACGTACGCCTGGTGATCTTCCGGGCAGGCAGCAACGGGTGCTACTTTCTGCCGATCGGACGAGGCAGGATTGTTGGGCACCAGGAAGTGGTAGGTAGGTAGGCAGGTAGGCCAGGTAGGTATGGGTTGGTTGCTTATGTGCATTGGCGTGATGTGCACCGAAGAATTACAGAATTGGCAATGGGCCGTGGAACAGGATGGATCTTTACGAGGAGGATTTTTGAAGCTACCTGTAGAGAAGTAAACTGTATAGGGAATTGTACAGGCTCGCATTCCCAGGATGGCAGATAACGCGATAGGTAGGTGTAGCGTAGAGGCTGATCTTCTCGAGTGAGTTAAATAACAATTTTTTTAATCTGTCAGAGTCTGGCCCGGAAAGCGAAACGAGTCGGAATGGCGATGCCGGAAACGGAATCGGCGAATAGAACGATAGCGATCGTGAAACTTTGATGGTGGGGGGACTTTCTCATTTGGGCCTTACTTGGGACTGTATATATGTGTTTATATATATACTGATCCTTTCTTTTTTCGCCTGCCAACTGCTTAACTCTTGTTAACTTTATCTCATTGTTTAGCGGCGTCTGTATAGTAACAGTGGCATTAGTCTCAGCTACATTGGGCCCCCCCTTTTGGGTCCGTACTCTTTAACTAACCTATCTGATCCGAGAGCGCGAGTATCTCTCCAACTTCCGGACCCAGATCAGGCCCCGTCGATTGTCTGCAAATACCAAGTTAAAACTGCAACAAGTGCATTCGCTGATTACATACATTACTCCGTCTGGGACTTGAGACCCTGGGACCCAAATGCCTATGGGCCTAACGTAGTCTACTTAGTATTAAACGAGATCAGACGCGTGTTTTACGTTTCGCTCGTTGAGCACGAACCAGCGAATGTTTTCTGCTTTATTTTTTTTTGTTTAAATTCATTTCTTTCCGAAACCAGAGCAACGGGCCCCTTTTTTCCTTATCGCTCTGCCTCGTTGGCCCTTTCCGAAATATCGGCTAAGAATCGACGAAGGCTACGGCCGAAAAGCAGGAAGGGCCCATTATTATAAGTCTGAATTATGTAAGAGCCGTGAGTATCGTTGGCTCATGGTAAAACAATTAGTCACTTAAAATTAAAGTCCGTGCCTTCAACATTATATTATACTGTATAATTTTTCGTTACGCGTATACATATGTATCTCGGTATGATTCTTTATGGGAATTTCATAAAGATCCCATCCTGTTCCCATGAGTGATATACATTTCCGCCATTTAATATATACCACATTAGGCACGCAGCTATAACGTAAGCAAGGTATCTAAGGCAAGTAGCCTAAGAGCCACTGATTGCGAGCAGCCGAAATTTCGTAACTTTATATATACAGATATAATCCATTTCCTTTTTCAGTTTTTATTATTTCCTTATTTCACATCCAAAAATACCGTCCATGAGAAAAATTCAAAATCTAATAATGCCCCCCTCCTCTCCCCCTTCCTCCAACCATCCTGTGCCACCCTGTGGCATTGTCCTACAATAATTCAACCAGCGATTCTTGCTGGTTAAGACGGTAGCCTTCTCAGGTGCCTGATACTCAGTTGCACATTGCACATCGTTACAGTGCATATACCTATAGGTACCTACTTACATTGCACATTGTCCATCCTGCAATCAGGGGGCCTTGACGAGTCGACGACGTACGGGCCCCAAGAAGAAACTCCACGATAGTATCGATGCTACATTGCTACCTCATCGGGAGTCTGGTTGAAGCACTTCGTAGATACAATCTTCGAGTTGGTCCGAGAGTTGCTCTTCCATATCTTTTATCTTTTTCTTTAATACGTATCTCCTCCCTTTCTCTCTCTCTCGCCCTCTCTCTTTCTCTTCCACAGCCTTTTACGCGCTTTCGATCCATTTACTTTATCTTCGATCCGCACAATTCTGACTTTGTATTAAACTTTTTACATCTGCTCCAATAAAGATGCCACTCCCATGACATCTCCCATTGGCTAATTCATTTCGCGCAGTGAATGTAAAACTGACAGACATAACCTATACGGTTAGATATTGAACGGCGAGCGAATGAATTGAATGACGTAAATTTATTGGCCGTTCATAGGTGTGGAATATCGATGATCTCTTTACGCATTATGGGCAAGACGTAACCTGGATTTCTATACAATCAGTTAAGTAAGTCAGATCATTGTATATATTTATAATGATTCGCATTAGGTTAGGTTTGTATATTAGAATTCCTCAGAGGTACGAAAACCTTCGGGATCTCTTAGATCTTCAATGGGATCGATACGTATTGACTGCGTAAGAGCCATTTTCTTTATTCTTTCTTTAAATCCTATTGCGCATGCGCGGCGAGCAACGTAACGACACTTCGAACCTGTATTACGTACTTTCACGCACGGGCCGGTTATTAAAGTGTAAAATAATAACGTAATATATCAAGCATACCATTATGCAAGATATCAAGCTGATAAGCAGCGACACGAGAGAAAAGAATATTAAATAATATTTAACTCCATTTCCACCGTCTGAAAACTAGTGCGTGCATTTTCCCGATAGGTGGCTACCTCCTACCTGACTTCGGATAATGTCGGATAACGTCGGTTTTCTGAACCATGCGAATGCATAATGGGATCGTTGCATGCGATGCCATTCGTCTTCTTCACGTGTCGCCGGCGACTTGCGTATCGAGAAAACGACGACAATGCGCAGAGGGGATGCGCAAAAGTGGAAAAGTAGACTGTAGAATGGAAAGCTAAAAAAACTGGAATACCCTGCACGAAAAGGAAAAGAAAAAAGGAAATTCAAAGTCTCCGGTACCTTTTCAATTTTATTATGATTTCTCTATTTTTTATTTACTCCTTTCATTCCCTCTTCGCTCATCCATTAATTTTCCTATATCGATGCGTATCTATAAGCTACTCGAATCTAAATTCTCATTACTCTTGTTACGAGTTAAGTCGGAGCGCTGCACATCCGGCGTACGAGCGATTTATTTGAGCTTCCGCTTTTTATCGTTAAGCGGGATCGCAATGGAATGGGATATAGACCATAACCGCTTTACATTATCTACTTTACTGGCAAACTGTTAGACTCTTTTAGCACCGACTTTACTCCTCTTTTATTTGAAAGTACAAATTTTTGCAGAATTATCCTCAAAAATCAAACGGACAATAAGAAACGAAATAATTTACCTACCGTATCTGCATATCGCGTTACAAAGCCCATCAAGGACATAAATCCCTCTTACGTAAACACTAGTAAAAAAAGAAGTCTCAAGATAAATCACAGATGGCACTGTATCACTGGCAATAATAATACCAAACCGTAACAGTGGTAACAGTGGTAACAGTAGTAGCCCGGCGCGTGCGCCACGTTAAACGGCGAAGCTTGGAAGTGCCAAAAATATATTTTTTTTCTGTTTACCCAATGGAAACGCGATACATTGCCGAAGATCAGAGACTGCCGACACACTATGGCTGTCTCTTTCTTATAGTGTATCAAGTTGGTGTCACCAGTGAGACTCATACGAGTGTTCTCTCACACGTGGGATTCACGTATGTCATATATCTGTTTAAATATATATATATATCTACTATGTATCTGCCCTCTGGTGTTTACATAGACGTCAGGGTGCGGTGTGTCTGCTTTACTTTATGTGGAAGACTACCTCTCCCTCTCTCTTTCTCTTACAATTCTTCTCTCTCTCTCTCTCTGTCTCTCTTCTGCTGGGTCACAGACGTATTTATGTATATAGTGAGTATATAGGTATATAGCCAGGCAATCTTAGTCTCTCTTTACGTATCTCTCTTTCGCTCTCTTCTCAGAGTGAATGACGTCCCTCCGCCACGAATACACATTGTTAACACCGGTAGCTCCTACGCCCTTGTTACCGTGTTTACCGAAACAATATAGTATAGCTGAACGATGCGCCATGCTCTTGGTCTTGGCCACGAGTTGGTTTCACGCTTCGGGGCGCTTACGAGGAATATCGAAGTCAAATTTCCCGCGTAAATATTCTTGGGAATTTTTTAGAGTCGGTAAGACGAGTCTTTGGTTATTATTTATGTGTTATCTTTATTTGGAATTATTTTTATTTTTGTACAATGATATAATCTCGGGTTGATTTTTAACGGGATGATTTATTCTGTGTGTATGGGACTGTTTGTATTATTTCGATGTTTCGGAGATACGTGGACCGTATCGGTATGCTGATGTTAATAGTTACTAAAAATCTGAATAAACTGTAAGAGTATGATAAGTGGATTAAATAGTGGAATATTCCGAAAATTATTACACTCGTGATATTGGTCTTGTTTAAACAATTAATAAGGATATTACTGTCTGGAATGATCAACTGTGTAAGTACCGAATGAATTAGTGAAGTTTTATTGATCTTTGAAATTATATCAGAAGATAATAATTCTCAAGAAGCTGTAAGAAAAATAAAAATACTCTTCGAAGGGTGTCGAGTGTCCTTGGAGAGAAAGAATTTCTTTTATATTTATAAAAGGACGCTTTTCCGTCACCTCTCGCAAGATGGATACGTGCGTATCCTTTGAAAGTGCATTGAGCTCTCCAGTTTCGTTGCAGCAGTGCAACGTGCATAGGAAAGGCGTATCCTGGCGCAGCAGGACGAAACGCTTAAGAGTCCTGAAGAATCGCGTGGCGCGTTAGGTCGTCTTTCCCCATCAAGGATTACTTCAGAAAGGATATTTGAGAACTTGAGAAGAGAAGTGGTCCAGTCCAGCCCACCGACAGGACAAGCTTCCCTTTGAGCCCGCCGCTTCTCTTTCAGGATCCAATGACACAAACTGCATTTCCGGTAAAGCTTCGCGCACAGACATAACCCCCAATGATTCCTTAGCTCGTTGACAGTTCGCACAACACTGTCAAACTGACAAAACACAAACGTTGCCAACGTTGTTTGACAATAAGATAACAGGACCAAGTGTCAAATGCAAACGCCTCTTTTTTACTTACGCAATTTACACTCGAACCATTGTTTTCTTAATTACGTTGATAATCGTGTAATTTTTTTAAACATTTTTTTTGTTTCCAAAATCTGTTATACCGTGCAATATCGAATTTGCAGACAGTGCAGCTATGGTGCATTCGGTGCATCGAGAAAGTGCAACGTGCCAAGAGTCCTGCAGAGTCCTGGAGTGCATCCTGCAGAGAGATGCGTGGTCCAGTAGCTGATTGTAAGCATCCAACTAACTGCGATGAGTTCAACGTTGAAAAAAAAGGTCGACCTGTCTATAGAGAGTGGTTAGTGCCTAATGACTCTATCGCCGATAATTAACTGCTACCTTAACCCACGCCTTCCTTCCACTTCCCTTTCATTCACGTGCACCAACTCCTTGCTGTGCACGTGTGCCACGTGGATGTGCATGAGTTAGATGTCAGCACGCGGATGAAAAGTGCAACCGAACAGGCTATTAAGTGCAACCTGATTTGTAAATACGCGCGCAACGATAATAAAGTGTTTGATAAGCACCTTATAGGTTATCATAATGAAGATGAGAAAAAAAAATGTCTGACATTTGTTACGGGTGTAACGACGATAAATTGCGTGAGATCGTACGACTGAAAAATATTTCATTGCGCGCGTCAGACATTTCTGATTGAATTTTTTCAACTGTAATTATTTAATTGATACATCGTTAAGGATCGCCGCGTCCTCACTGATGGCTGATCGTGCTTATAAATGATCCAATCGCTGTTACGCATTCACGGTATCGTCGGGTGTAAACTGGTTTTGAGAATATTTTTCGAAAAGCTTACGCCACGAGAAAAAACAGAACTGTCCCCAGTCATTCTACTGATAGATGTAAAATCATCAACCAGCGTGAACTTGTCGCTGACATTAAAAACGGTAGCTGATTAGGAGATGCGTTCTGAATATCATTATTATAAAGTCATTGACCTGTCAGCTAGTCAAAGCCACTGACTATGATGACTCCATCCACTGTGTTTTAGTCAATTCAATTCGCACTGTTATAATCATTCTTTATATTACGCGCACTGTCATTATGAATCATCATAACGATTACTCGATCATTATATTCAATCGTTCTCCTCGAATGACACTTTCAATAATTATTCCTACATTAATTACTCAAAATTTCATAAATTTTCATTCCTTATCGTATTGACAAACATCCCCAGATAAAATGCAATTAGAAGTTTTCGTAAGATAATTAAATTAAACATCCCTTGGTTCCAGACGTCAGCCGAGTGTTTACGGCAGCGAGATAAAATCAAAGTTTTTCCATCTCAAGCACCATAACGCGCAAGGCGTCATCGCGTATTTTCGAATTCCCATGGCGATGCACCATGCAAGTAGATACCGTAGAGAGTGCGCTTTACACGAGGGGCCCCCATAAAACGGATAAGTTTATGATTATTTTCAAGACGATTCGGTGACGGGTAACATGAAAGGAAAATTTCTTAAAGCTATGGTGTAGATGCTTAAGTAGCTACCAACCTACCAAACCTAACTATACTTACCTGACTGGATGACTGCCCACACTCACCATGACGATCTTCAAAGGATCCAAGTGCTGGACCGTTCCGCGTAAATGCACCCACCATAAGATCCATGGGGCAGGGGGCGCTGGTTGATGTGTGGCCATTGTGACGGAATTTTGATAACGACCAAGAACGCCACGGGATATCAGTCCCGGGGACTACCCGCGTTTTTGGACGCGCCA
Organism: Pachycephus smyrnensis; assembly: GCA_030142225.1. Lineage (NCBI taxonomy): Eukaryota > Metazoa > Arthropoda > Insecta > Hymenoptera > Cephidae > Pachycephus > Pachycephus smyrnensis. Next base: position 91,549 of record JARQST010000165.1, read on the forward strand.
CGTTGGTACTACCTGTGACCACTTCTCATAAAAATTCGGGCTTTATGGTAATGGCGGACCATGCTGTATTATATCCACTAAATGTTTTCGCCCGTTCGGAGGACTTTTTTTTTATTTTCTTCACGACAATTCCATTCGTGCGCGCCATTGTCTTTCTTTATTCCTCATACAATTTTTTTTTATTTCTTTTTTCCCTCCTCACTTTATATCCCTCCCCTTTGCGTCGACCTGTATAATAAAATTTACGTGGGAATCGCTAATGGCATTATATTCGTATCCGAGGATGTACATTTTTTGTGCAAAAAATGATTTTATATAGTTACTGATAAATCAATTATTTAATTCTTTATGAAATTGATGCTGGAAATTTCTCAAGGTCGTAATATAAAAATGGAGCATTACGAAGAAGGATGAAAGAAAAATATAAAATGGACTCTCTTAATCCTCTTCTAAACGACGTCTTTCCCACACTCGAGGGAAATCATGGCGGTCGTTCACGCGTTTTATCCTTTAGGATTCATCGCGTGTGTTAACGGGGGCATCCAAGGGACTCACCATTACTCGTACGGCACGATAAAATCGTGATGCTCGTGGAGTAGAGACTGGCCCAAAAACTGGGCCTTTAAACGCAGACAGCGATCTCGTCAAGAGAGACCCGCTTGATATTCGTTCTAGCCGTAAATATATTCTTATCGCTATTATCTGCCACGTGGACCACAAGAGAAGCGTAAAATATTTCGACTTCTTTTTTTGAAAATTAACCAATTGGCCCTGGACCAGAGAGAATTACTGTAATTGCAGATAATCGATGGGCGTGTAGTTGCATCGTGTGCCCAACTGCACGGTGCAGCTTCTGAATAAAGGGGGAAAAAAAAAGAGAAATAAGCAAAAGTAAAATAAATTTAATGCAATTACCATTACCAGACGGGAAACTCGTTCGGTCAGATAAGAGAACGTAAATCTTGATTCCGCACTGATACGCGCGCGTATATCTATTCGCAGGCAAGAATTATAGAAGTTCCAATTGGACAGCACGTAAGCGCACAAACAACCGGAATGTCAAAAACATTTTGATTAAGTTATCAAGAGTGCGATTTGCATATGCGAACATTGTACAATTTATTTTTCATCAAAAAGTATCGTAATGCATTTCAAAAAAAAATATACCGGTTATAACGTAATTCATGGTATAAAAGTGCGAGGAGGATTTTAATTCGTATTTTGTTGGTACAAGAAAATTATTGTTTCTCCTACAATATATCTGTGTTCTGGTTACTAAGTTACACCCGGACACCGTTAGTTTCCGCATGAACGACGGTGGCTAATGCCAAGTCGTTAGTAATAAATTCCTTGGCGAGTAAACGAATGGTATAGGTACGTGAAAGCAAAAGGATGCGGGATGCAAAAAAGTGCATCTCCTGCACCCCTGCGCTCTTGGGCGCACACTTGATTAATTGCACGTGCCAGAAAAGCGTCGAAACAAGCATCACGGATCAACGCTCGACTAAACGTGGTAATGAAACGGATCAACAATCGTGGCCTGTTCGAGTTGAATTTCAGTTTTGTAACTCGGCAGTTGGCAATTATTTATTTATTTATATATGACTGTCTTTTTTGTTTCTTTTTTCTGGCGCCCCACACTCGTCAGAAAAACGTATTCGTGCCCACAGAAGCGCTGCGCTGTGGTCGTAGAGAGTGGTGGCACCCTAGTTCGTAATGGGTCTTGTGGGGCCTCACGTTATGGGCCCTGGTCATTGATAAATAGCTAGATTTCTTGCGTTTCGGTTTTTCTTTAAGCAAAAACCACAAGCGCCGCTTCATTCATACTCCGATTCGTGTACCATGTGTCTTCCCTCTTGCTTTCCCTGCTTTGGGATCATGACGCCCTTTTTTGGGGCCTCACCGATGCAACCTGATACCCGCAACTATAGGGATGAATGTCTGAATTTAAAAATCGGCGGTGATTAATGCAAAACAGCAAGGAATTATCGTAGAGGATTTTTTGGGTCCGTTAGAAATCTGTATAAATTTGTCGAAATTGTATTTTGGGTCTTAAATTTATTAAATGCTATATTGGTATCTTACACAGAGATACCTAGAGCTATCTGCTTTTCGTATTCCGGACACAGAGCTGGGCATCGGGCCCCGAATTTAATTATTTATTTACGATCAGTCCCCAGCGCGCTTCCTGCTGCGAGGTTAAGATGTAAGTATACAGTAGCCCTGGGGCCTTATTACCCATCAACGCATTATACGTTCCAAAGGCAGAGACGGCACGTTACGCCCGAGTGTGACGTAAATTGTGAAAAAGCTGTTAAATATTTAAAATAAAAATAAGCTCCTGTTTTGATACTTGACTTTTTATTTACAATCATCATGCTACGCTAAAGTCACGTTATCATTCTCACGTAAACTGCATGTTTCGTACAATACTATATTAAAACGTTTTACACAGGTTCAAGATCATTTGGTATCACAAGAATACTAATGACTATTTTAAATAATTAATTATCGACCTCTTGACAAAATCCCGTTACTATAAACGATCAAATACAACTCAGTGATAATTCACTAAAAAACATGACTAGTCGCTATCGCTACTAAATAAGACATTATTAAAATTCGTTTTTTTGTTCTCTTTTTTTTTCATCAAAACACCGAGACGCCTCAACTATTATTAGCTATACCGAAATTCCGAAATATTCACGTTAATTGCCCTAATTAATAAAAAGACATCGTTCCCCTCTTTTCTTCCAAAAACCCCCTCCCTAATCCGAAGTCTAACTCCTCGGAATCCAACTGTAAACTCAAAGATTCCCACGTACCCTCAATTACATCGATGTGTCCCACGTGAAGCGTTTAAAGTTCCAAAGCGATCGTCCAATTTGTGCATCAAGGAAAAAAGCACTGCATCGCCGCCATTGCGTGAGTGCAGCAGGTAGCTGAACGACCGGACAGTCCCTTGCATTGCACAGGGCGGATTTCTTGTTAAGGGCTGAGAAGGCCCAGTGCCGCAACCCTTTTTCACGGGAACGATAAAATTAAAGAACAATTACATCGACAGTCGTTATACAGCCGATAATCAAGACAAGACTCGCAGTGCTTCTTTGAAAGTGCATAGAGTCCGATGCGTTACCAAGAACTGCATAAACAATGCACTTTGAGAATGCATATGCCGATATATCGTTGGATATACATTGGGACCGTTATGAGGGGTCTTACCAAGAAATACGTGCATTATGAGATCCTAAATTATCCGTGGCAATGAAGGATGCAATGTATAGTATATTTATAGTATATTTATAGTATAATACAGTGCATGCATTGCTATCTCTATACTATATTATATCGACACATGGGACACTGTACATGCATGGGGAAGGTAGTCGCGCGGCGAATGGCCGGCACAAAGAGGCCGAATGTCGATGGAATTCTTGGTGATCCTCGCCGATTGGTCGAGGAGCGTTCGGCGCTCGGCGCCGTTTTTGCGCGGCGTCGCTCGTTTGATCACAGATGGCTGCCGATCTTTCGCGAACTCACCCGATTGCACTTCTTCGCTTCTTACCATAATTTTCTTAACATTTTCTCATCGGCTTTCCGAATGCACCTGCTACCTTCGTTGCACCTTACGTACCTGTATCTTTACGTGCATCGTCTTCTGGTTGACCCTATGCTCTTGTCGGGGATATAAAATCAATAAGGAATACTTAATGTGCATCAGTGTCATCTAGTGGTCTAGGAAAATTACTTTAGAATTTTACGACGTAGAATACCTTTTCCTGACGTTTCTTCCGGGATGGCTTTTCGAAATGATTTGTGAGGCACTGTACACAGATATAATGTATGGTGCTTGCTTATGGATTAGTCTGAGCATATTTTAATGTTAGATTATGCCATGTGTCTACACGTGTCGTACAAAATAGATAGTCGCGCGTTAGACAGGCGTAAATTAGTAAAGTCATCTTGGCTCCAATAAAAGTGTCTTTAGGAACACAATGATGCTTTGTAACTAAGCTTCTTACGGTCGTGAGGAAAATTTCATTTAAATTCATACAGCAATGTTTACTAGGATTTTACAGTTTGATAAAGAATAGAAAAAATCGTAAAATATAACGTTACAAAAATTATTAACAATTTCACGAGTAGTGTTGATAAATATTATTAATTTTTGTCCTATATATCATACACTCATTAGTACACGTATCCTATACTAAATGCGGTTGACGTTTGGATCGCAAGGGATTAAAATTGAGCCAACCAATCACGTGGCTTTATTCTTTTTGAATTTCCCGCGTGATCGATTGTTACTCGGTAAAATCGTCCGCGGTGAAAACGCACTTCCTGTCAAAGGCGGTTCTGCGCGTCGCGGATTAATTCGTATATCCATCGGCGATAGAGGATGCTGTGCAGGTGTCTCTCATGGCGGATTTAAATGGCAAACGATCCCGTCGTTCGAAGCGTAAATATTTATGGAACGCGAGAGGCAAACTTGCTATCGTAATTCATCCGGCTGGCGGCGCTCAGTGTTGTCGCCGATTGACGAAACGAATTACGATCGATCGGCAATGAATTCTTGCGGTTCCGTTCGGTTCGGTTCGGTTCGTTAGCGTCTAGTATGTGTGTGTATATATATATATAGATAGGTATCCAACATATCATACGATACAAAACTTATTTGCGAGCTCACGCGAAAATCGACAGAATCGACAGAATCGAACGATGATTTCATAGTACCAATACTATGTGGGAACAGTAATGACGATTATATCTATAGACGGAAGTTTATTTAATTTGTTTTAGATATTTCTTTCATTCGCTTCTAATTGATTTTTAATTACTGTTTTACGGATATAAAATAAAGTGCTTTGGTATTTTTATTTAAATTCTTCTTGTAAATTTTATCGCTTTTTCATACAGCTGGTGCTGCATGTACACGCGTGGTGGGGATTGATTAATTTCATTGGGATATTCTTGAAAGTCCATTAGCGCATAGAGAGCCTCGCTTCACGTGGCTACCGGTCTTTACAGAATAATAACTACTCCCACTGATTATAGGCTGTTCCAGGCTTCTCTATACGTGGGTACCGGCATCTGGGACGGCGTGTATAAGTAAATCATACTCTTTGCATTGCCCATCCTACTGCAGGGCCGCATAAGGGTTTTTGCAAGAAAAGTGGTCCAGAGGTGATATGGCATTTTATGCTGGTCGTGAAAGAATTTTGAAAATTTGTCAGTTTCATTTTTGAAAATTTAATATCTTGTTCTTTATTGATGACTACTTTTTATTGTGATGAAATACGGATTTGCGTCTCTTGAGGAACGTACGTATGGGATCACGCGTAGAGGATACGTGCATTTGGTGCAAAATGCATTTTTGAGATGCACCACGCGAGGTCCGCGGGACCGATAATTAAAATGCATTCAAGTGGGTTATAAAAATTTTAATGGCCACCCTTGGCTTCCACGCTCTCCTGTCTTATCTGTCTGACGAGTAACTGTATTTCTTTTTTGTATCTTTCTTTTTTGAATTATTTTTATTTTTTTGCACCGGCGCCTACCCCACGATACAATTTACTGCTTATTTAATTTCACCCTCGGTGCCTTGATTTATTTTTAAAGCTCCTCACGACACACGGGGTACAATACATCGTGTACGTTCGTAGCTCCTAAAGCGGAACAAAAATTACTCTTCTTTTTTTTCTTATTTTTCAACATTAAAATTAGCCTTCAAAGTAGTACGTTTCTTGTAAGAGAAAAATTTTCCGCGAAGCGACTCCTGATAAATTTTAATGATAATTCCGCATTTTTGACATCGACGAAAAATACGAGGCAGACAAAACGGAATTAGCGCACAGTAAGAGAAAGGAGAAAAAAAGATCAAAAGTCAAAGCAATAATTACCAAGGGGGTTCACAGTTTCCAGACCCAGTGCCGGCGGGCAGTCATGCAAGAAATGCAAGCCACCCACGCAGAGTCCCATTCCGAGGGCAAAGGTTAGTTATTCACGCGTCGAGGGCGCCACCGTAGAAGTTATTCGAAACAGACCATGCGTACCTAATGTGGTTCCTCCTTCGCTATAGGAAATTCTAAACGTCCCGACGCCCGACGTCCTCTCGATATTTTCACGGTTAACGAATCCCATTTTGGCTACTTGGCTCGATGTCGCTTCTACTTACTCCACTTTAATAGCCATTTATCGCCAATGTTAGGTTAGGTCGTACAACCACACTCTATTATTATAGACATACGTACAGGGCCACGGTAACTTCTCGTGGGCAGTTCCATGGCCACCATAACTAAACTCAAAGTTACACACACGGACGCTTTTACGACGTCCTCTTGCGCTTTTTACTATGGTGCACCGGAGCGCGCATCGCAAAATTGATGTTTATATGGATACCGTACTTTATGGAGTATTGGTTTAAATGACTATCCGCCATCTTTTTTTCTCTTCTCTTCCCCTTCAAACTCTATACACATAAATTACTAGTAATCGCCTCCCCCACCTTTTGTTCGCCATTCTTTCAATTATACTCAAACAGACATTTTTTTCGTTCTTCATCTTCCTTTAGCAAATACAGCAGACACCACACCGAACCACGACCCATACATATATAAATAAAAAAGTCAAGTATATATAATAATTGTACAATTTTCAAATCAATTTCACGCTTCTATCGCGTACAGACAAAAGAGCATGACACCCCGGGTGAAAGGTCAAGAGCCACGAGGTTTTCAAGTACGTAAGAGTAGTCAAGACAGCCAACCGTATGATAATAGCTGAAAGGGCCTGACTAACGTAAATCAAGCAAGTCTTTCCGGAGTATTAGAAAAATGTAAATGAATCGTGGAAGGATGAGTTATAGGCGCGTGGTGGGGTTAGGCTAGGTCGTCCAGATTACTCAGGCTGGTACTGCGCAAGGGTATAAGAGCATAGGGTAGTAAATTGAAATAATTCTTCGTGTGGATATAGCCTTTGGCCAGTCGAGCCAAGTTGAGAATGAGAGGCGATCCAGTCAGACCGGCCAACCCAACGGGCGAACTTCAAGTCAACCCAACATAACCAATCCACTATGGGCAGAGTCTACCAACCTACCGGGCCTCTAGCTAATACATACTTATATATACTATAGACTGTACCTCTATAGCAACCACAGACAGTTCGACGGACAGTCAGCCTGAGAAAGCAACCAGGCTGCCAACCATACAGGCATACTGAAATACTGGATAGCAACCAGGCTGGCAACCTGGCACACCGGATAACCTCGTGACGACGTAGCCGTAAATCGAGGCGAGTTGATGGCGCATTGATTGCCTCGCATCTCATCACGTTTAAACTTCTATACAGTATAGACTCCAGGTTGGTACCCATGAAACTACTTGTCGATACGATATATATATGGTATTTTCCAGGTCTAGTAAAAAAAAGTCAAAATCATCTTAAAATAAAAAAAATTATTCTCAGCTACAATTAAGAAAAAACGTCATTAACTTCGCTACCCTAAAGATGACCTCAGGAGACTGTCACGTGGTCAGGCGAGGGTGTTGAAATATCAATATGGCCGCTGTAAGGTGCGACAGAGAGGTTAAAAGTGTAAAGGATCTTTTGCCAGTGTGTTAATACTGCGGTACCTCCATTAGTTCACTGGTGTAATTTACGTATTTGTTCTACGGCTTGTAAATCTTCGTAAGGGTGGGTGGTGGTGGGAGGGTGGCGAGATCAGTGTAGGCGCCAACGTGCGCGAGCAGCCAATATGGATAGGAATGCATGACATTACCATAATATTAATAGTTTATTTACCGAAGCCCATACGTCACTACGTCCCAAGTTCTGCCAGTGTATTAGTTAAGGCTCGTAACCGATGCACCACGTATGCAGTTGTGAACGCCCCGGGCTAGGATCACTAAATATTCGAGCTCGCAAGGATGCTGACAGGATGAGTAGAGCCGTGCTAGAGTCTAGCAGAGTTGTCAGGGGATGTAGTATTGATGGGAGGATATGGAGGACCTTTTATAATTGTCTTTTATGGGGGGTTGATACGCAACCATGCAGTATGGACCATACGTCGATGATAAGGGATGAATTTATATATCTTTTTTATGGAGAAGAAGAAACGAACCTTGCTGTAAGGTTACCCTAGCATAATTGTCGAGTTCAGGTAAAATCGTTCGGTCGAATCGTTTTGAGTCGAGAGAAAAATCGTTGGAATCGGCGTTGCGTGTCAGGGATGCTGCGAGGACAGAGACGATGAGGACCACCTTCCGAAAAGGCGGTAAGACGCAGCTATACTTTTTTGCACTGACCTTCTCGGAAGGTACTATCGGTAATTGGTAGCATCGAGGAAAGATGGCGGACCGGAACAGGCATAATGACACAGAAAACTTCGTTAATTACAGTGCGGTATATTGCGTGTCATAATATAGAACGTGTGGGTAGATAATCTACGTGTCACTTAATGTCAGAGCATTATGAGGAAGGGACGAATGCACCGTGACTTTTACCTGATTCTCAAAGAAATTATTGAAAAATTCAATGAATCGAGATAACAATAAAAATCGCATTGGGAAACGATTTCGAATGAGAGTAGTTTATCGTCGGATGATGAAAGAGATACAGGGAAGGGAGGATGCTCGAAAGAGATAAAAAAAGGGTCAAGGTTCAGCGAGTCGAGATGAGAATAAAGACGCATCCTCTGACTCTGACAATATGAATTGCTAGATGGTAGAATACGGTTGCGCGGAAGGACATAGCGATGCCTACGGGAGATTCGTGAGGATCCAATGAGAAGGATCTGCTGAAGAATTTGCCGAGTAATACTGTATGGGAGTCTTGGTAGCTATTAAGTGCAGCTACGCGCATCCACTTGCATCCCTCAGGAAGAAGAAAAAAAGGAATAGACTGTAAGCTCAGGTAGGCTGTACTGTTTGTGTATTGTGTGTGTGTATATAGTCAATGTGTATTATACATATAGATAACTCCTACGAAATGCGTCCTGATCCTTATTCCTGTCACCAGGTATTCAAGTGACGTCCTCAGGACGCGCTCGGAAGTCCTGAAGGATGACAGGCGAAGATGACGCTTGTGGACGGTGCCTTAATACCTCAGAGGACACTGGGACCAGTTGGTCCAGCTTCTTGAAGAAGTTTATACACAGGGAGTCATCGTGACTTTTGAAACTGCTGTACTCGAACGATAGGATTTTGTGAAAAGGGAAGAGAAATTTGGTAAAAATTTTTTAAATTTTCATTATAACGTCCTGAACGAGGATGCTTGATAGTGATTATGGTTTTGAGGATTTCTCATGCGATGCTGGAGCCAATGACGATCGTCCTGCTTCTGCTGCCGAGGATGACTCTGAGAACGATCAGATCGGATTGAAATCCGATTCGGGACTGGAGATCGGGCGTCGCTCTCCTGCGGGCACCGCCACAAAGACGCCGACGTCTCTTATCTCTTTCCGGGACCAGGGCGCCCCGGGAAGTCCTCCGACAGGATCGGCCTGGTCCTGGTGTGGGCACGCTTACCAACGCCAGGAACATAGCGGGCCACTGTGCCATTGTCCTTTGTTCCTTCCTTTACCCGATTCCACTTGGGTTAAGAAAGTGAATGAACCCTGTCTCCAATCTTCAGCATCTTTTAGATCCAACTTTACGTATCAATCCACACATGCATGCAATCGGAGCAAATTTTCAAATGAATTACTCATTTTCAGTCGACTCAAAAAAATGAAATCACTAGGAGAAAATTTTTGAAAAATTTGATTTTTTTATTTTCAATCATCTTTTACTTACGGATCTATATATATCAATTGTAGGGGGAGAAATCTGTGTTACGTCTTCAGGCACGTGTACACGTATGTACCGTGGCATAAGTATGTGGCTAAAGGCTACCAACAAAATTGTCAGGCTTTATCCGACATCTGAACCTTGCTCCTCTCAACGGGAGCTCTTTGAGCTGCGTCCGTCGGACCGACCAGGTACTAAAAATTGAACGGCGCTTCGCTTCCTCCTGATCTCACAGTCGGGTTTTGCGTTAGTCGATAGCCGGCACTGCTGCCCACGGCTGAGCGAGCGCCATCTTGTCTTATCTACGCATCGCCGCCGCGCGTAATGATACATTTAATGGCACACGAGCTCAATTGTTGGTTTATTCGGAAGCTCTTTGAACGTAGCCGAAGGTAATGGCTCTCTAGTTCTCTAGGAGGCTAGCTTATAGACACTCTCTATCCATGGGAGACGTATTAGAGAAGCTGCGCGGTCCATACGATATAGAGAATAGAACCTTGATGGCGATAGTGGTAGTGGGAGGCCATAGCAAAAGATCAAATAGAAATAAAAAAATCATGAGAACCACCGCAGAGTCATTTCAGGCATGTCAGTTTTTTTTTTTCAAAAAATTCCATACACGTAAAAAAATTCTTAATAAACCACTGATAGCACACAATTTTCTCGGTATTGGCAACATGTTTTTTCTCGTCTTAAGAATTAACGAAAAAAATCGTCATAGTTCATACACTATGATGTATCATCGTAATCATCGTCATCATCATCAGGATGATCAGCAAGGATCCGATTGGTGGCTCAATCCCAAGATCAGCCGGGTCTGATGCATCCAATGCAGAGGTAATCAGGATGCATTGAAACGGGCCGGTCGCTGCAGGTGCATAATGGTTTGGACGCGGGTTAGAAACGCGGCATAATTGCTGACAATTCCATGCGTGACTGTCGGTGCCCGCGACCTCTATGCTTCCCATGTATAAGTATATGATTAATATACGAAGAAGTTGAGCGCAGCGCGCGAGATCCGCGCGCGAGTTGCGCGCAACTTACATCTTAATTCCGTCGAGGATAAAGGCTCTAACGACTTTGTGCTGAGCTCGTGTTGCGGCTGAGGGATACAGACGCACGATCAATCTCTACGTATATGATGCTGCGAGTGTCTTGGGTATTACGTGAACGTGAACTCCGCTGTGCGTTCTTCGGGAGCCGATGAAGGCGTGCTCTTCGTTAGCTTCTCTTGTTAGGGACTTCTCGTCTTCGGCTCCCAGGGACGGGGCCCGTCCGATGGGACTGACTCTGAGTTTTGAAGCTCTGGGCCCGAGTCCCAGAGTGAGTCGAGTCAAATTTTTAGGGGCAGACGTATATACTTGCTTCATGGCTTTCGGGGTAAATGACCTCTTTGTATTCGTGGACACTTCCTTTGGGAGAAATTAACGTAATTGTTTTTTTTAATGAAAAATGATTCGTGAAATCGAGTAGAGGATGGGGATTGAGTGAGAAAATAAGTTTTTTGAATCGGTGTGTACAATTTTGGAAAATATATCGAAACCGTCCTGGCCCAAAATTCCATATAGAGAAAAGGGAACCTTGGCTTTCTTATATACGGTAGTTGAAAAATGATCATTTAAAAAGGCAAACAGTACCCAGACCACTTGCCGGAAGAGCTCAGGTACAGTGCGTGTATGTGTTTTGGGTACGTGCACGGAGAATGCTGCCGTTACATGCGAAGCAGCCCATATCCCATTGCGATGCACAGGAAAGATGCAAGTCGGGGCCCTTTAAAAAGTCTTCTTTTTCGAAAGTGGTTACCTACGCGGCTATCCCGGCTCAAGCCTGATTTATAGCGAGGCGATGATTAAGCAATACGCGACGTTAAACGCCGCTTTGATGATCTGCTCTTGAATCTCCTAACCCGAGCTCTGATTGTGTGCGTCGATCATTAATCAACAGTCGCGCACCACGGTTTCATGCTACTTTACGTGCGTGAACTGTTTTTTTGGGCCTTACGTGCATGATCCTCGCGATGCCACAGTGACTCTTTCCCATGACGACGCGCCCTCAAAATATTGCTGGGCCTTGCCGAATTATCCGGGCCCGTTTTACGTTGCAATAGAAAAAAATAAAAGAAAATATTCACATTCTTCCCTGTAACGTCACAGTTTTCGGGGCCTTATCGTAGTCAGTGACTTCGTTTACACTGTTTAAGAGTTACGTAGGAGAGAGTTTATTTTGGAAAAGAAAAGAAAAAAAGAAAATAAACTCGATAAGCGTCTTTTGAAATTAGCGCCTAAAGCCGCCAGGTTGTTGCTGCCTAAAGTCGACACTGGTTCCTTTCTGGCTTATACTCAGGGATACAAGAGGGATTTCTTTTGACTCCATCCACGCATGCGCAGCTCACGCATACGTATACAACACTGGGCATTCTTTAAACACTCTCAGTACCCCTGTTTGTACGTCAGATTAAAATCTGTTTGATTTGGAACTTAGTCGCGCCCGACTAGTTGTCTAGGTAGCGTTATTAGATGGATGCTCTACGCATTTATCAGCCCTAGGCTAAGAGCCCCATTATTTGCTCTATTACTTGTCGTTGGATGCTGGATGCTGGATGCCTAAGCTACTACCGGAATCGCGACTTCTGATGGATAGAAAAAAAACACCCATGAAAGATAAATTTTTGATACTATAAAAGTAGATACTATGTATAAGTTTTTAATTGATATTGCAAGTATAGTGAATACTATGGATAGTATTCTTTTCATTGGTCATTATCGATACCGTACCAGTACCCTTATAAATCACTATTAACGCGCAGGTGTTCCATGTTCTATAAATACACAAATATGCTTATAGTTGGTATAGTACATTATCTACTATTATCTACAGAATTCATGTACAATCATATCAGTTGCTATTACTATACAAGATGGACATGGAACCTGGAAATAGTTGGGGAGTAAAAGTGCCTAAGGGATGTCCAGTGGGACGTGAATGCTATACAACTATGTAATAGTTGATATAGATATACTATAGTGTAAGAAGTACCAAAAAGCAGAGAGTTTAAGGGTAGTTGAATAGCACTGGTTATGGGGTGGTTAATACAGGGCTGGTACCTACTATACGTATATACATAGTTGGTGCGTATACCATAACACTATTACTACTACTATCACCAGCTACCAGTCGGTAGTAGAAGTGCAAGCGATTCGTCACAGATATTATTTGAAGGGCACCCTCTTCAGGGAGCACAATACAAGTCAACACGGCTGTCTGCGTAATGAAGTAGTTTCACTGAACGGAGGGGTGATTTTCGTGCCAGCCGAGAGAGCCACCGTGTAAGAGGGTGAGTGTGCACAAAAAAAAAGAAAGAAGAGAGAGAGAGAGAGGGGGAGAGGAAAATAAAACGAGGGTGAGCTCGTAATTGGGGAAGGGCCCGACAGGGATGGGTTCGTCCCTTGCCGCAACCCCCATGGGGCCCTCTACAATCCCTGGCATATGCTACTGCTAATCCTTGCGATTTGATTCGGAACTCACCCCATTTCATCCCTCAATCCTCTATCGTCTAATAGATAAATAAAGCTTGTGTTTTTCGGCAAATCGACAAGGGGGGTTGTTTGAGTTTTCTCGTCTTGGAAAGATTATTATTTTTATACGCGGAGGGGTTGAAGGTGTGAGACAATTTGACTTTCTTTTTGTCTTTACTGTACTATCGATAGAATATTAGTGTACTGTTTATTTGCATGAATATTTTGCATGGTATCGATACGCAATTGGCATAACCAAAGAATCAAAATTTGTAATTAATTCGGTTGCATTAAAAGTGCAAAAAAATAATAGTAAGCAATGTTGAAGTATGCTTATTATGAAAACAATTATTCGCCATATTTATTCCCCTATGCCTGTCGACGGGCGTAACCCGTCGGACCCTTAAGGGCTATTATTCGTACAACCCTCAGGCCCGATTCTCACCACCGCGACGCGTCGCACAAGCATCGCATCGTGGCCACGAACCACCACCAGAATGGAGACATTAAATAAATTTATCGCCGGCTCAATTAGGCGGGCCGGTGCGCATGCCCTTTTCGCGACAAAAACAACAATTTATGATCATGTTCGGCATTAATCGAGTAAGGCCCCTGGTAAAGCCCCATAAGGCCCTGCTCGATACACAGGTGATGACTCTTGATTGTGGCATTAACAGGCCCATTGTGTTTTCCAAAGGCGCTCACACATTTTGCGACAGGCGACTGTCGCTCACGGACTTTACGCTTCGTTAATTCTAAACTGTATATACGCGTATATACCTGTGGGCAACTGTTAGGCTCTTCTGTATTCAGAGAGCATCTGCACCGGCGTCGCGACGCATCTCGACGCTTCTTCCAAGCCTTTTTTCTCCCGACAATAACGTCCAAGCATATATGGCTGTAACGGTACCTTTAGTTTATCTTTGGTCGCTGTACCGTATATCGAGAAAAAATTTAATCCTGTCGCTGCACTGCGGATCCACCTTAATACCAATTTCCAATGCCTTCTTTACTCTTGCGACTACCTTGTTTTCCTTCTTAATGCCGCCATGTCGATTCCGCGCTCGGTTCGGATCGTGAAATTTTTTTGTAATGGCGGACGCTTATAAGGAAGAACCAACGGTGGTACCAACGGTACCAAAGAAAAATTTAACATTTATTTTAGAACCGACGAAGTTGATGGACGGTGGTATTTTTCAATTTCAAAATTTACAGAACGATTGGATACTTGGATATTTCAAAAATTAATTGGAGACTCATTCTCCGGACGTGCATAAATTTTAATAAATAATTGCAACTCGCTCGAAGAAATTGGCGAATATGAAAAATAATATTTCTCACGCTCCTATCTCGAATTCACTTACGCCATTAAAATCATTCGTCATAACATTATGGATGAGTATGAAGTTGGTAGGTACATGTGTTGAAACCACATGTGAAACGAGGCTATAATTTCTATGGTCGGACAGCCATTAATTATGGGAAGAGACTGCGATTGGTTTAACTAAAAAATTTCCAGAATCTAATAAACACCAGCCGCCCGGAATATCACGAATGATAATTTCTCGTGTGAACCCGGCATAACGAACTTTCGCCTCGGTCAGGAACCACGGCTGCCCAGTTGGTACCAACTACCATCCTGCTCACCACGGGGTCTATCGTTTTGGTAACACTGTCATAATTAATATTTACGATCATACATCGAATTTGGCCACTCACTGACAGCGAACAAAACGGTATCCATTATAATTGTAAATTACATGAGGACGGCCCCAAGAAAACTAATATGGCGATTATAGAGTCGCCGCCTTGGGGCACGAGGATTTTATAGCCTTTACCGTCGTAGAGAAGAGTAAGGAAGAAGAGGAGGAGGAAGGAGAAGCCGAAAGAAGGAAAAACAAGGTACCAAAAAACTTTTATAGTAAACCAGGATCCAATGAATATTAATAAATTTCGAAGAAGAAAAAGTCCCGAAAAAAAATCCAAAAATTTACGTTAAAAACTCTATCATTAAAACGACCGAAAACTCCTGCTGTTTCCTCGATATTTTAGATAAAAGTTAAAAGAAAAAAAATTGTCAAGTATATTGTTAAAGATGGCAGCACCAGTCTCTTCTCTCTATAAATAAATTCAGACTCCAATATATCCGTCTTCCGGCATGGATTTTAAGGTCCATAAGGGGCTAGCACTGTGAGGTCCGTTTAAGGGCCCATATTGGAAGTAAGGGATGATGTCGTTGACGCCGTCATCTTCCACGTGAGCTCCACGTGCTCGTTAGCGTCGGCTTTGGGCGAAATCGAGAGCGTCGACGTCACTACCGGCTCGAGAGGAAAACGTCGAGTCGCTGAAGTTCCCACTAATTGGGGTAGGAGGGGAGAGTTAGGGGTTGAGTGAGTTACCCGGAGGGTGAGTGCGAGCGAAAGAGCGAATGAGTGGGAGTGAGAGAGTATTATCGAGCAGGAGCGAATCCGGATGGAAGGTTGGAACTTCAGAGGGTTGGAGGGTTGGATGCCAAGTAAGTAAGGGATGGTATAGGACCTGGGGAAAATCGAACCTACCAGCCAGCAGCCCGTCTTGCGTCACCAGAGAGATCTATCCATGTATTCAGTATAGTATGTACAACTATGTACTATAGTAAAGTATATAACCAGCTTATGTATTAGACAGCGTATCGTCCTACTGCTAGGCGAGCTTTATGCCTGATTTCATCCCCTTGAAGAAACTCACCCCCCACGACTCTCCAGACTGGAATATTTCCACGTCTACGATATTCCCACGCCGAACTTCATTCAATATTTTCGTACCAGCCCTTAAAAATAATCTATCCCTGAAAATTATAGTCCGTTAACTCGCACCTGTTCCTATGAATTTCTTAGAACTACCCCTGTTCTTCGTTTCTCCAAGAACTAATAAAAATGCTGAAAATTACGGTGATCCTGCCAGTGGCAATAATTAAATAAAGCCAGACTGTACAAATTGTTTTTAACAAAAATGGCTGCTGCTATTAAACCGTGAAGCTGTAGATTCTGGAAAAAAAAAGAAAGAATGAAAAATCAATTCTATTCGAATATACATATATATAATATTTCTCTCTTGAACTGTTACACAACCTACCCCTGTGCACCTGCACGTTTTCATCGTATTGATACATACGTGCTCAATTGCATGCCCGTCGCGTATTGAATACGTGGATTCGGGGCGCGGAAATTAAAGCGCAATATTTGGCCGCGTAATCAATCAATTAGTGTGCGCAGCGAGCATCGCATGATGCGGATTTGTTTGCTACGCTTGTTAACCACCCCCCGTGGTCAATCAAGTAAATACCCATTTACGCTCTCGTACTCCTACGGCCGCATTCGAATATCGCGCCAAAAGTGCAATGCCAAAAGATACAAAATCGCACGTCGTAGATCGATGCGAATAAATAAAAATAAGAATTTTTTATAAATTATTATAATGTCAATCCACAAAACCAACCCTTAATTATTAACCTAACCGTTAAATCCATGGCCTAGGGATTTATTAGAGACGAAACTCAACGACCGTTATTAGAATCGCATTTAACATAAATGGCGGAAATAATCGCGTTAGGGCACGTGTTTCTTCACCGCAATGATTCCATTCGAATCGGATGTCCTTTCGCGCCAGGTAGATATGTAGGTAGGTAGCCAGATACATTGCTTATATAAGCAATGCCCAACAAACCCCATATACAATGTACAGTGCATCTTGCCTACAATAAAAGGTGTAGGCCAACACCGGTTAATACAGGGTGACGTGTGTTTATAAACATGAGGGCTGCCAACCCTCTGGGGGATTTTACGCGTAAACTATACTGCATTCACTCCTATTCAAGGTATCGTATATCTCTTTGTCAGTACAGTGTTTTGTGGTTCGCCGAAATGTATACTGATAACCGCATGCATTTTGACAGCTCGGCCACAAAATTCAAAAACCAATACATTTTGACACTTAGTGTACGTTCGTAGATTAAAAATATTATTTCCTCCGAAAATTCGATATTTCTAAGTTATTTAAGTAACCTATAACGTTCGTGAAGCAATTTAGAAAATATTAAACAAAAATAAAAACAACAATAACCACCTGGTATTCTATTGTTATTTACATACTTTTTAGTTTATTTTTGAAACCGAATCCCAGTTCTTCGTCTATTTCATTTTTTCTTTCCAGACTTGCACAGTCCTTTCTAAACTCCAGGGCTGCCACCCGTTCCCAGCCCTACGGCCCTTCGTTGCTACCCCTTTGCCACCCTTTCCTTTTTTTTACTCCTCGTCCTCTCTCGTTCCGTCGACGTAGCGCGACCCAACCTAACCTAACCTCTCCTTACGTCACGACGAAGAACGAAATTACCTTCGTTACGCGAAAGGCGGCTGCCTCAGCCTCCACTAAAGTTTGTCGTCCCTTTTCCTACGATATAGCTGTATAAATATATGATACGCATATAAAGTATTACATAAGAATATATCCATATATATATAACAATGTATATACAGGTATCATATACTCCAGTAACAACGTAGCTACCTACAGAGTAGGTACCTAACCTCTATTATGTACTGTGTATATAAATATATGTATATAGTGATGCTGCAGTTTCGCACCTACCCAACTTTATTGCGCCATTTTTACCCCTTAGGACTACCAACACCCCTAGGGAGCTTTCGTGGCTGGAATATAATGCTATTCCCAACTATAATTCATGCCTGCCACCCTCCAACCCTGTCCTGCCACGGAATCGTGCAATACGATAGAAATCCAATGGCGACGCGTGACACGGGGGTGGAAATGGAAACGTTGCGGACACGTGCTTTTAGCACTGAGATTTTGTCACGTTCGAGCAACCCTCTTATTTTTATTATTTCTCATAAAAAAATTTTTTTATTGCCGCTATCTACATACGAGAATAAAATTTCACTCGCGGAATAAGGGAAACGTTTAATTGAGCAAAAAGGCTCCATTTTTTTTTTCATCCCTTTGGAAACAGTTGCTCACTATGTATGGTCTGATACGTTTTACTCTAAGGGTTGGTACAAGCTTTCATTTATGGCACACAAGGATGTTCCACGTGGGCACAAGGTAGAGGGTGATTACGAATCAACCCCGACGCACCTGGCGTTCAAGGGGGTAAACGTAAAATCATGAACTCGACTTAGGGATGATGAATGGACGTCATTGATACCCGATCGGACGTGGCGCATCTAAGGGTTGGCCATTGTCGGAATAGGGGACCTTGTCAAAACTGATATTCTAGATTTGCTACGCGATCCCTAACCCCTAACGTCAGGGGTGGATTGGCGCTAACGAGATGGGGCGAGTGTATCTTCATCGTCATCGATGCTCTCTGGTGGCGGCATCGATGACTTCATTCTTTTCTGATATTCTTTAAAGGATCGTCATAATAATACCAGTAGTGACAGACAGTAGTGAAGCAGACAAATAAGCTGTTATCACAAGATAAGGAGAAAAATATAATTTAATAAATAATACCTTCAAATATACCTATTGGGTTCTTTCTATTCTTCTTTGATTCTATGTATACAGCTCCTTTCAAATCTGACTGTGTCTCGACGACGAGACGAGTGGTATCACAAAAGCGTCGTGCTACGCTGAAGACGCGTCGTGACGCCTCGTGACGCTTGAAACGGCGGCACGAACAACACGGCGGAGAAGTAGTAACGAATGCGCGAGCGAGGGAGACAGAGAGCTGCGATAAAAAGACGAGGGAAAAAAGAAAAAGAAAGGTAAAGAAGAAAAGCAAGAATAAAAAGAAAAAGAAAGGCAGAACCAGACGCCATTTGAATAGAATGGTAAAGGTGCAAGTCAGAGGCGTTGAAAGCGACTAATAAAAAGATATTAATCATGTATAAACGATCGATACAGAGATGGAAGAGAAAAGGGAAAGAGAGATGGTGAAAAAAAGAGAAAAGAATCACCCGGTAGGCAGTCTGCCGACTATTGAATAAACGGCTGGCAGTCCCGTCGCCTCGAATCTCGTTCCCTCAATCCT
>JARQST010000165.1:110976-133238 GCA_030142225.1 Pachycephus smyrnensis
CACCCGGTAGGCAGTCTGCCGACTATTGAATAAACGGCTGGCAGTCCCGTCGCCTCGAATCTCGTTCCCTCAATCCTTAAGACGTATTCTCAATACGGGAATGACGTAACGACAGACAGAAATACTCTTCCATTGGTTTTTTTGACGTCGCTGTATACCGTGTATACCACGATTGACATAAGATATAATAACACGGGTAACACTGGCTGTCATTGCGCATGCGCAGTGCATATCTAATATAAATTAGAAAAAATAAAAAAATTCTGTCGATGCGTTCCGATTTCAATTTTTTTCTCCTACTCCATGCAAACGAGACTTGAGAAACAAATCGTCGTAACGCATCTACGGTGTTACGATGTAAAAGAGATTTTTGAATTTCTGCTGATTTTTCGTTTGAAAAAAGAAAAAGAAAGGAAAAAAGTTCCAGTGTGAAAAGACCAGTCTGCTTGCGGCTGACGCATGAATAAGGAAGTCCTCGAGGCACGTGTGCATGCATGTGCACGGGGATGCAGAAACGATGCACCGCGCGGATGATGGCACGTAGATAGAGATTATAAAGAAGGAAAAAAAAAGAAGAGAGAAAGACGAGAAAGGGAAAAAAAAGAAAAGAAATGACGTAGAAGTACAGACAGGCTGAAAGGGTTGTCGAATACAAAAGTGAAGAACAGGCTGTGGCCCCGTTCGCAGTCACCGGCTGGTTTTGGAAAGCCGTATACATTGATGCCCTCGCCTGTACATATGTAGTTTACATATTGTACGCAATCCACCTATGTACTGTGCTCTACATTGACGCTTCGCTAATGAGGCGAACCCTTATTATTTCAGCCATCCTTTTCAGACGACCCGAGCAACTTGCTTCTGCGACTCTCCTATGTGCACTTATCATGCATTCAATGTGACCAACGTAGAAACTACCCTCTTAACATACTCACGTGTGTCTATGCTCGCGTGCATATTTAGGCGGATGCTGTGCGAGCTGGGATTTGGCAAAATCATTGACAGTTATGGGGGGCTGAGATAAACATGGAAAATATGTATACGAATAACTAAAGATGATTATTCCTTTATGTTTTTATTAATTAATTGTTATTTGTATTTAAATAAAAAATTATTTGTCTCATTGAAAAAATTCTATAGGCAATCCAATGCTTTGTAACGCGAAGCAATGCAGCGACGACCTTCGACCCTTCTTTCCTTGCACGCGTCATTAGCCATGCTCTCCGGTACGTCGCATCGTAGGAACGGGGCCTTACGTTCACGGTGACACCCATGCAGACGTATCGCGTGTCAGGAACGTAACACCCTGGCGCCACAGCATCCTCAGAGTCCCCTTCGAGTCTAGTCCGGTCCCTAAGAGTATATAGTCCTTTCCCTTATTTCATTCTGGGCCCGTTCCTTTCTCTTGTAATGTATACCCACCGCAAAACTCGAAACCCTTGACCACCATTGGGCCCATAAGTTTACACGTGCTACGCATTCGCGGTGCCCTTTGACCTCGAGCCCCATACGTTTTAGTTCGGTTATGCTTTAAGTCATTCACAGGATGTGTCTATGGCGTTCCTAATGAATGGGCCCAGTCCCTATAGGACTGTATATCTATACTACAGTGTTTACGTTGCGTCTGACCACGTGATACTGTGACAGATCAAATTCGAGTTTACCTGAATAGTTCCAGTAAGGTATCGCTTCGTAAGTGCATTGTACTACTAAGCTCATAAGTGCTTACGATGATTATTCACGATCCCATAGTCAACCGGAAGTGCTTGTAGCTTCTGAGAAAAATCGTAAAAGGATCTATTAAAAAAACTGTAACGCCCACTACACTATAAACTATGCGCATAAAGAAGGGTTGCACATACGGACACGTACCAATGATTATTCATAAAGTGCAACGTCGGTCTTCGCCGGCGTCCCGACGCGCAAACGGAAGAAGGTGTTTCCAAAGGGTCAAATGGGTTTCCTATTGGATCCCACTTGGAGGATTTATGCTTCCGAGGGTTGCGGCTATTTTCAGATGAATCGCAGGATCTAGAATGAGGCATTACGAGGCTCACGTTGAAAAAAAGAAAGAAAAAGAAAAATAAGGCCCAAGGGTCATATTTAAAATCCCATATTTTTAAACTGGCCCTTCCCGTCCTTGGATCCTCTCGTATCCTCGGCTTTTTTTTTTCTCAACGAACACGAAAAAAGTAAATGAAAAAAGGGCTGCAACTAGACCGGAACCATTCACGGATCGTAGAAAGTGGAATTACGAAAAGGGAAGAGGGGCAAGGAAGAAGAAAAAAAAGAATGAAATATTCCCGACGCCTCTCTACCGCCTAGTCGGTAAACGTCATTCCCGTAGGAGACCAAGAAGAGTCCCCGAAATTCCTCTGACTTCCCCACTGCGCTCATCCGTGTGACAGAAACATGCTGCACCGATAGATCACGCGGTCGCTGCCATTACGCGCCAGCGACAGTGAGTAACGTAACACCGTTCCGTGTTAAGACGTCGCTTGAATGAGGATTCACCGTGTTCCAGGATTTCAGGATTTCAGAATTCCAGGACATTTTCCCACCCTCACTCCCTCCTTCTGTGAATGATCGCTCTATAAAACGCATCCAGAGAGATATTATCTCGGTGTCACAGGAGATGATCTCAACCGGCGGAGAATTATCTAAGGAGATAATTGTAAATTTTTTATAAAGAAAATGGCTACCATAACCAATGATAAATCACCGTTGCACAACTATCAATGTGTATTGGGCCTTACAGGTAGCGCGCAGCATCCGATGGGACGTCTGGCTATAAATTGATACGACACCTATTCCCTATGCGATTGCGTGCATATATGTTTATATATATATATATATCTGTGCGATGCTTCGCGTCGCGACGCGATACGTCCGACGAGGAATAATTCGCGATGAGGTTGTCGCCGGTAACGCAGCCGCGATGATTAAGCGGCGGCTAAGCATCCTGTGACACTAGATGAAATCTTTACTCGGCGTTTACACAGCAGCTTCGCTGGACCGTGTCCCCGATTATGTTGCCCTCGTATACCATCCTATAATACACTAGTGTACACTCGGCAACATACTTTGTATCACTCCAGTACACTCCAGCACAGTATATCCTGAGATTCGCGTAGAATATATGCAACTGCCTGCACGTGAGTGTTGAGCGTCGCGTTTGTATCGCGTCGCTTTCATCGGGATTCGCCAGAAGACGGCGGTCGCGCCAGTTTGTCATGTCGAGATCATCGGCTATGCGAATTCGCAATTGGCGATTCCTCCGATTCGCCAAGGTGGAATCGGGCCGAAGATATTAATGAGAGCGACTGTACTGTGCTGACGGAGAAAAAGAAATTTAATAAATATAAATAATCCTCCGCCAATCTCACGCATGATACGCATGAAAGAATAAAAAATCGCGCTATGGAAAGAAATAAAAAATATCCAAAAATGAAAGATCTCATACGAATCTCTCCATCTATTCTATCGTACACGTACGTATCTCTTTTTTTTTTTGAAAAAGGAAAAGGTGTACGCGTTCGCATGACCTTCGACCCATTATTCAGCAGGCGAGAGTCGTTAAGCGGCACGCGCACGAGATCTTTCCAGGTTCTCGTTGAAGATCCGTTTTAAAAATAAAGCGATGAATCACAAGAGGCCGGTAGGACACGAAGGCGGCGCGAAATAGAGAATACCACCGGTGAAGGGAACACGTGTTTTTTGTTTTTTGTTGTTTTTTGTTTTTCTTCCTAAGTTTTTTATTTTCCTTTTTTTATCCCCCACTTTTCGTATATTTTCTTATTATCATCATCCGGGTTTTGGGTCTGCCCCACGGGTACCCACCACTAATACCTGCACTCTCGTATGGCCGTATAAAATGGAGTGATGATTTATACGGTGAATTATACATTAAAAAATGCAGTTAGAAATGCGCAAGACAATAAATATATACAAGGGATAAATAACGCGTGCGTTGGGAACCGGCTGAACCTACGATTTGTACGCTATTGATTCAACTTGTTAATTACCGGCTGAATTATGGCTCCCTGGAGGTGACGGTGTGGCCTTTCTATTCTTTGACTTCCTTTTTTCTTTTCGGATGGGAAGAAAAGAAAGGAGGAGAATAGAAAATAAAGGACAAGGCCCCAAAGAGTCGGGATTTATCAGGCCCACGAATTATATGGATGCATATAACTTGTACGGTTACTGTCTTCGGACACGCGATTTAAATTATCGCGGCGAATTAACGGATCTGAAGATGCTTTTTTTGGAAATTATATTATTTAATACTTTCCACGCGGTCCGGAGAACTCGTTGTACTATTTTATTAGGTGTGAAGATTTTTTTTTCTTCATTTCGTTAGTTCTGGAAGAGATTTTTTCTTTAGTGAAAGTTACTGCTCTCGAGGATTAGGCTCCTTTTGAAGAGCATGTCGGATGCTGCGGTGGACCGGTTCGATCTGTCCTAACTATCAGTATAGTGAACTCTGACCCTGAGGGTGTGTGATGCAATCGAGTATACAAGCGGCTTGTTTATGCTGGGGTTATAATTGATTTGACCTTTGAACCCCTTTCGGTGCCTTTGCTTAACTCATTTACCCACACACAACCGTACACATGATCTTTCAGACATTCTGGCCCCATAATAATATCTTCCCCCATAAATAAGATAGTCGGCCAACAAAATAATTAGAGTAACAATAACAAAGAACGAAATCCCAATGAAAAGTAGTATATCAGAAAAAATGTCATTGTTAAGTAATTGCTCGACCGGTTTTTGCATAATTTAAAAAAACTAAAGATAGTAAAAAAAATGTTTCAAAAGTTCCAAGAAGAGTGAAGAGAAATCAAAAAGGTGGATCGAACAGCCAATGAGGTATCGCCGGTATCGCAGCAGGTGAGCCTGTTTATATTTACGGTGGCCCCTGACCCCTGGGTGGGCACCGACGCTAAGTTTTTCACGACGCGGATGGTGCCCGATCACGGCATACGGGAATCGGGCGTCGGGATGCTTTCCCCGTCCCGGATTTATGTGTGGCCCTGGCCACTCAGGAATAACGATCTGTAAAGAGGTTTGTAAGTTGGTGGGTAGCAAGCGCCCTGCGGTGTCGAAGGGCCCTCCCTGGGCGAGAACCCTCTATGTCGGCAACCTGTGCCACGGTGCCCTTCTTCAGCTTCGACGAGAATCAAAAACAGAAGAAAAAGCTAAAAAGTTGGTGCGATTTCGATTGGTCATACACGCACGGCATTGTTCAATTGGATAACCTAAAAATTAAAAAAATAAAAACAGAAGGGTTAACTGACCCAATGCTAAAAGGATTAACGAGCAGAAGATGACGTATTGCTTTATAATAAATAACGGAACTGACCCAAAAATTCCTATGCGCTTTTACTTTGATATTTTATTTTTCATATTCCCCACGAGACACAATAGAGAGATGCACTTTCCATTAGGCCCTCCGTGTCATTGATTCTGGGCGAGATAAGAAAGTGGCCGTCGCCAAAGCGAGAGAGGAAGGAAATGTTCACAAGGAGGTCTGGGGAAGGGGGACGGGGACATTTTGTGTCGGCTTCCTGGTGAACCCGGGTGGTCATCGATCATCGTACCTGGAACTAACGTCCTCGTCGAGAGGGAAGCCACTGGTGCGGATGCAGGAGGCGAAGAGGAACGAGTGGGAACGAAGAGGTACGAGCGATTTTTCTCGTGGGATGCTGGACCTCTTAAGGGTACGTATCTATGTAGCTGTAACGTGGATACTATACGTGGACTAAGGAATGGGCAGTGCTTGCATGGACTCGGGATGCAGATGCACTCGGAAGGTGCAAGTAAGACGATGCAGCAGGATGCATCCTGCACCTCCGCTCAAGACCACACGCAATCGTCGCGCATTGCGACAGGGGGTTTGTGATGGCATTGTACACCTACCATTATGGCGACACGGCATGTAGCGACGCTTGTGTTATGTCGCGCCTCCACGCTACCAGAACCATCAGCCACTCATACAGAGTGCATCGCTGGTGCATAAGAGATGTTACGATGCACTTGGTACAGTATGGTCTGTGGGACAGTGGATTTTATTTTTTTAAATAAATTATTTCTTTTTATTTATATTTTTACCAAATTCATTGTCCCTCGGATACAGTAGTTGCCGTCGCGACGCTTCGACGTCTATTAAGACTATAGGCGTTACGCTTCCCGGATTCATCCACCAGGGTGGCTTTGGTTAATTACTATCATTTCGCTTTGCGCAATCGCAGAAAAATCGCTTACGTGAATACGCGTTTAATTACCACCGGTACCACGATATGATCTATCATTTTCAAAATGAAGAATATTCATACGGCAGTAGTGTGTAATGGCCGCCCGTATGCTGTGCGCACTACCTTGTGGGATGCTTATCAATTTTGAGATCGTGCCATTTAATGTCTACCCTGCGAGAGACTTTACGTGTCGGCGGTGTCCATTCTTTTTAATTTGTTTTTTTTGTATTCCTTTTTTTTTCACTTGTTACATTTCACTTAAGAGCAACGTACAAATTGCGCGCCTACTTACGTACATGTGTAATTCGTAATGCGCAATGCGCATACGCATATCATTAGTACAGTGAACGGCTGATTATGCCAGCAAAATGATATTAATATTTACACGTTCTTTTTTTGGGGATTCCGTACGATGTTTCTTAATGATTTCAGAAGATAAAATTTGTTACCTACGCCCTCTTTGGTTAGTCGGTTTTGTCAATTTTCTTGTTTTTGAATTCCTTGCTTTTGTTTCTTGTTACGCTCAACAAGACAGACTGCGCGACCTGCAGTCGCTTCTGACGTCAAAATTCTACAAATTGTCTCTCGCGCCTGTCCTCGATAAACGTCAGCTTGTCGCCCGATGAAAAATTGAGATTTTTCAAAATAAAAATAGCAAAATTAATGAACAGACGCTTCTTGCCTGGCGCCTCGACGCTTCCAGTCGTATACAGCGTAGATAAAAGCTTATGCCGTTTCTATGTACAGACGGCTTTTTTCTTGGGTCAAAAATAACGAATCGTTCCATAAATAATTTTTTTTGAAAATATCGATATCTGCCAGTACAAAATATATATTTTTTTATACATCCCCAAAAAATCTAGTATCTGACGTCTAATAAAATTCCTAAAAAAAACATTGTAGCGCGCTTACTAAATGAAATGGTGGGGGGTTTCTTTATAGACGACGCCGACGCGTCTCCGTCGAATTCAATTCGGATAAATCATAGTATTATCCACGAAAGATGCGTCTTAACGATTTGTGTTGAAAGCTCGAACAAATATATATTCGGCTATTCTCGGTAATTCCGTGACGCGTTATGGCGCCGCCATAATGTAGAATTAAACGCATTAACAGAGTACCCCCGAGTAAAATCATAATTCCGACTGTCAAAAATGACGCAATTCAAAATTCCACATGAAAATTCAAAGCCACGCTTAATTCCCAAAGTAACCGCTTTCTATTTGCCTGAATAACAAATAAGGATCTTTGCAATGAGTCAACCGTACGTGTATTCTATCTATAGCTATTCTTATACGCACCCTGTATAGAAAAAATGAGCTATCTGGCGTTAATCTATCTGTGAGGCCCCGGATCGAACGTTCACGTATTTTAACAAGGGGGTCCTTACTATAAGTGTGCCTATAGGTTATGCTAGCTTAGGTTAGGCTAGGTTAAGTTTGCTCCCTGTTTCCACAGTGCGACACCCACGCCCCCGCTTAAGCGTGGGCAACGAGACAATCGCCACCCACCGATCCATTCTTCGAGAAATCGTTTGAAAAATATTTATACCGAGCCAGATCGAAGATCAACGATTTTCCTTGAATTACGGCCAATTAATTAAATAGTGGCGCGCATGCGCGGAACGCGTGACGCAATCGATGCTAACGACCTGCGTCACGTTAAAAAAAATGAAAAGTGCCACCTCGCATTTTCGTATGACGATTACGTGAAATTTGGTTGGAGTATCTACAGGGTGGTCCGAGAAAGATTCTTTAATAATGTGAAGAATTCCTTCTTAATGTTTTGAAAATTTGAAATATTTCATCCTTATCCTGCACACCCTTGTTTCTAAAGGAAGGAAGTCGTGACCGCCATATTAAGTATACGTATGTATACGTAAATTCGTGTATGTGGGTCCAGCATAGAGATTCATAAGAAAGAAGTATACCTAACGAACTGAAAATTCGTCCAGGAAGCATCTGGACGCCAGCTTGTGGACACCGGTCGACTTACTGAGCCGCGGCTTTCGTAATTAATGTATACCGAAAATTAATGATCCCAGCAAGCAGTAGAGGGGCCACTCTTTCTGGTCTAGTTGTAACGAGAAAATCTTAAGTGTATGTCAGACACGTTATGCATACATATACATATACATATACAAGGTTAGTATATAGATTCATAAATATTTTCAAAATTCATTTTTTTATACCCTACCTTACCTTAATAGCTCCCAAGTCGCCCAGAGCTACGGGATAAACAATCAATACAAAGGGAATGGCCACCATTTTTTTTTTCGAACAAAACGAGAAGAAACGAAAGGATCTTATATGGTGCCCATGAAACTACATTGTGGTCCATGGGCTTAAGGCTATGTGGAACTTGCAATTCTATCCGGCGAAGACTCACGCGCCAGCAATAAATCCGTAGGATCGGCAAACAGGACCGGTGAGTGTATCGAGAGGTCGGTAAGCCCTAAATCATCGATCCCATAGCGATTCGCCATTCTCTGGCGTCTATGGTGTCCATATAAATAAACAAATACAGATTAGTTCCGTGAGGATGCGTAAATCATATGGGGGGACTCGTTACCTGCCATAAGGTCTGCCGTATAAATACACGCAGGACGCGAAGCCGTACGGCTGACTTGTGCGATTTTGTGCTATGGAAACGAGCCTTAAGACTTGCCAATAATAATAACAATAACGCATTGCCAAATAATAAATAACGACCAGTCTACCTTATTACCATAAAAACAATTAGTCTTTCATTTCTATTATGTTTAACAATATAGACACGTGTACGTCTTCCGTATTAATGCCGATTTACATGCGAGCGACAGAGGGAATTCCTTTTTTTCTTTCATAATAAATTCATGCTAAACTTTTATCGTTAAGTGGTCACGGCTCATCGAATGTCCTCGTTGTCATCGAAGCGTCATCACGAGACGGCACGCCGCACATGTGAATGCACCTGTACTAATGGGGATATATGTTGGATATATATAGATATACAGATATTCGATTATGTATTGGATAGAGTCTCATCCTGGTACCTGAGCTGCACGTGAAAATACATGAAAACACATGTACGCTATTGATACTATGTTTACTAACGAGGATCGGCCTATAAGCTGCCAATTAAAAGAGGATGAGTCTTATAGGAGGAGATCGATTGTCAATTAATTTTAATTCTACTCCCCCCATAAGCGCACCCTCTAGACATTATCGAATACGGGTACCCTGTTGATAAAGAGCTGATTACATTTTTTATATAAATTTTCAACAATTATTCTTTTATGAAAATTCTAGTTTTTTTTTAATTTTTGACAGGTGAGGATGCATTTTGTTATTTAATTGTCATAGGGAATTGTGGCCGCGATGGTGGCGCCGCCAGGCGTGATTAACTTGGAAACGAATTTTATGAATGACAATCGTTATCGAGAATAAGGATTCGCGGCAGTTGTGCGAATGATGGTCGATAGACTATTATTCCCGATATTAATTAATGATAATTAATTAAGCTAATAAACGTCTCATTAGCGATAGACTCGATGGCCGCGTTGGTGGTATTTTATACTGTGCGATTCATCACGCCATAACAGGCGTGTCTTATGGCTAAACGTACGTGTACGAGGTTAAAAATAAACGGTCCCATTTCTCTTTAGTGATAAGACAGTATTTATGCAAACCTTTTTCCTTATTGGCGGAACGTACAAAAGGAACGTCGAGAGCGTGGTGATTACGAAAAATTAATATTCATCGATAAATTGTCAAATTTCAGCAATTTTGAAAAAAGTCATATCGAGATCGTTCACTAAATATTCATACGCCTATCATTTAGACCGTTAAAGATGCGCGCGCAGCTTTTAAAGCGTCTCTGAAAAAACAGTTACGAGCTACGCTAGATGATTCGAATAGAAGATTCGGCCGACCATAAACGCAACCATAAAGAATCCTTCTCCTTTTGGTTGTCCAATAAATAATGTACTTAGTAGCACGAAAGGGCGCATCCGCAAGTATTCCCTCGGGCGCGTTGCGCATGCGCGACCGAATGACCACGTCGCCACGGTCGGGACTCTTTGATATTCAGATTTAACCGGACATAAATAAAATTATCGCCCGTACAACCACTACCGAGTGTTCCAAAGTGGTTTTTCGGTACAGCCTATAGGCTTTCCGACAATTTTTATACCTCCTCCTTGCCTTTTTATTTCGTCCAAGTGAAAGTTTGCTACGGTACGCGCATGCGCCGGTACAACAAACAGAGATGTAAATAATTGGGCAAATTTTGCAAAGAAAAACAAACGACTACATGTCCCGCTGTTAAGCACTGTGCTTTTTGATGAATAACTACAGGAGCGTAATAACTATCCGTGTCTCCTGTGTGACTCTGCCTATCCAGTTTGCCTTATAGTACTCCATGAACTGTACACGTTGCTTCAAAAGTTGAGATACCCCAAAAATCGTAAAACCTTCCATAAAAAAATGAAATTCAAATTATTCAAAAATCATCTTTGACGTAAAAGTTCTTATCTACTACAAAAATCGACGTTACGGAATCGTCCTGTAAGCATTGCCATAGGAATTTTTCATTGCGAATGAGTGACGTTGTATTTTGAAAAAAGATATATGAAACAAGAATTAATCGAAGATTTTAGCACGGGTTGTACCAGCCTGACATCTCGCGGCTATTACGTTGACTCGTGGCGGCAGGTGCAACATCGCTCACTGTCCACCAGCTATATATTCAAATACTGCACTGCATAGTCCTAGTCTTTCTTAGGTACAGGAAAATACCAAGCACTGGCTACCATCGGTATATTAGAATGATAATAATAATAATGATGATGATGATGATGATGACGCTAGTGGTGGTAGTGATCATCATCATCATGATAATAATTGGAATATTCAAAAGAGCAAAACACGTCCCATCGGCAGCATCCATCTGAAAAGTCGGCACTGGTGCATCGTCCCCATCGCCGGCGTCGCGACGCCCTCGACTTTACTTGGTCGATTTCTTCTAGCGCGAAAGCGCGAACCGCCAATTAGCCGGGAGTTCGGCCGTCTCGCGGATCCGTGGAATCCGTGGCTGTTTGTCACCCGCTCGATGTTCCTTGGTGAACTCCGAAGCGAGAGGATGCACATGCACTTGCAGATGCACATGCGATCCTCACTGTCCTTTGGCTTTGATTTCTTTTGACTCGTATGCGCGTTCTTGAAGTCTGAATTATGGCGCTGACTGTCTTGCGGCCCCACGAGAAAGATCTACATTGTCTCGTGGTGCTGATGCGCGCGCATCAAAATTAATAGGCTCAAATAAATTAAATAAATTAAATAAATAGATCCCTTTGTAAATCGACTACCAAGCCAAGATTTATCTTAGATCTTATAACGTTCACCTACCTATCAATGCTCACGTTTTATTCAGAATAAAATTCGCCTCTGAAAGATTTCCCTTAAAGACAAAAATATATTTTTGCATTCTAAAACACTCAGTGATATTAAAATCCAAGATGGCCACCAGAATCGCGTAATTATTACGTGTTGGTATACGAGTGTCTACAGGTACTTGAGTAGAACAAGAAGAAAGAATAGTCCAAAAGGAAGAAATATAAGAAAAAAAAAGATGTCAAAAAAGGGGAAAAAAGAAGATATCGGATGAAACCGCTCCGTTCATATAGGGTGACCACTTATTCTCGGAGTCGATGAGGCGTGATTCTCACAGGACAGGAGAGCAAGTGGATATTCACAGATCCTTGGCTATGATCTGTCCTCGTTCCTTTGGGCCGGTTCCCAGATGTCGATAAGGAAGATGATCGATGCCTCTGAACGATGAGCGAACGAACACTGAGAGCGATCGAGGATCGACGATCGACAAATACAAGAACTCAAGAGGATTGGTGAGTCCTCGAGGGCGAGGGGGGATGGGGAACGAAAGAAGGCTGAGAAGGACCGATCGTGGGGACTCAAAGGGGCCTGATGTCGTCATCAAGAAAGAAAACTTCTCAGCTACAGACACTGGAAACTTTTTCTTTTTCTTTTTTGTTGATTTTCAACCTTTTTCTTCGTTTCCATAACATTCGCTTTCTTTTTCATTTTCTTTTCATTTTCGTGGATATTTTTATCTTAGATCTGTCTCTGTCTAACCCGCTACTCCTGTTCAAGGTGCGTATCCAAGAAGGGAGAGCGAATCGAATCTGCTGCCGGTCATCAAAGGCGAAATTACACTACGGCCGACTGAATGATCTCATTGAATAACCATAAGACGTGCACTAAGCTCTCCCATTCATAAAGATTCACGTCGACTAATTAAGATCGCTATGCTAATTATAACATAGGAAAGAACCGAGGTAGGTATACGCGGTTAGGTTAATGTACATTGTTCTACAAGCTTAACGACTGTCGCCGATACTTTGCATTGCGATAAAGTTTAAGGACGATCCATACAAGCAGCTACGTAAAAACTGAAATGCTTTTCCGTGTCGAAGCACAAGGTTAATTAATAAATTATAAGCTTTTCGAAAATTTCCCTCAACTTTTGCGCGTAACAACTGAAAAGTTTAATTTCCAATTATAAAATCGTCGTCGCCGATCCTTTCGTCGTAATAATTATCCGAATATCCATGAACAAACAAGTAAATAAATTGTACGTAGAGAAAACTCGTGTCAATTAATTATTAAAAGAAAAATAAATAAATCTACCAAAGTGAATATCTACCATTGTCAATTTTATAGGATTGCGCAACAACGAGAGAAGCACCCTTATAAAAGCGACAGAAAGGCGCGTTCGCAATCATGAATACTCCATAAATTCATAGAAATCCCATAAACGAGGCGACGTGAAACTCCAGTCAACTTTCCCATTGCCAAGCGAAGGCTGCTGCAACAAATCCAGTGGCGACCTAACCTAACTTAAACGAAACAAAGTTTCACCGCAATTGTCGTAAGTAGCAATTACTCCCCGTGTAGACACGTGAAAACCGCGAAGTACGCGATCCACGTATGCGCGAGGGAACGGTTTGTATATACAAGGTGAAAAATAATTATGCGCCTCACCCCTACGGCCACTTAGAAGAAAAATCTTTTTTGCAAAATGAAATTCCACAAGTTCCACAAGCCACTGTAAACGAGCCAGTCGAGAATTCCCTGCAGAATCAAGAATCCCGTATAATATTGGAAGATCTCC
Organism: Pachycephus smyrnensis; assembly: GCA_030142225.1. Taxonomy (NCBI): domain Eukaryota; kingdom Metazoa; phylum Arthropoda; class Insecta; order Hymenoptera; family Cephidae; genus Pachycephus; species Pachycephus smyrnensis. The sequence goes on from JARQST010000165.1 coordinate 124,401, forward strand.
ATTCCAGTGCCGTAGCTATGAGAATGCGGCCTGTCGCTTGTTTGCTGATCCGAATGCGTTAGCCAAGTGGCAGCAGGTCCCACATAGTGACGCCATGTCATAAGATTGAATTATTTATTTATCTGTATGGCACAACGTAAAAAAAGAAAGAGACGCGGAATTTCACTGGATTGGTTGGGACACGCATTCGTAGATAGAGTCCTGCTAGGTAGGGTTAGAGACCCAACCTAACCTAGAAACGATCTGAAGAGGCAAGAATCGCGCTTTACGCGACCATAGAAAACGTAATGGTGGATCGAAGAAGTGGACCGAGTCACGATTGGCGGATCGATACGTGCACATATGTGCATCCCATGTTATATATGCCCTATGGGTTTATGTATATCTATATATCGACTGTAGCGTCCATGATGGAAGTCGATGATCTCTCTCTGCGAGTTACACAATAAAATAATAAGAATCAATGGCGGCTATCGAGAAATCCCGAGTAGTCAGTTCGCGGTTTAACGAGACCCCATGGGAATTCCGCGTGCGGAGAAAAATTCTACGGGTTTTACGGACGGCCGAGGATCGTTGCGTGAAAAGCGATTTTCTAGGGAAACGTCATTATTTGTATAACTGGGTAATTTCCTGAGGGGGGGGTTAATATTTATATATGTATATACTGTTATAAATATTCTTTTTCATTTTATTACGACGACGTTACATTGAGTTTCTCCATGGTACTTAAATAAATAAATACAACGTTTTGTATATTGTAAAATATATTTCATGAAAAAATCATCTTGTAAAATCAGACAATCATTTTCGACTTTTTTCTTGTTGTTGCGTGTACATGTGTTTCAATAATTCTTCCCCCACTCCTACCTCCCGCCCTTCCTCCTCCTCTCCTGCGCGCCTTCGACGTACGTGCATATCGGCCGCTCTCGGTGTGTACGTGTCTCTCCGTGTATTTGTTCATGTATTTTCTATGTGTTTTACAAGGATAATTAATTAATAATTAATTCGACTAACAGCTAATAGCCTAATACAATACAATCCCTACAACCTACAGGTGCACTTAAGTTCAACTGGAGGAACGTCTTTTATGTACAAATAGCGTCGCACGGCGGCGTCGCGACGATCGATCGCGTCGTGCCGACGGCCACCTTGCCCTCTCCTTACGTTAGATCCCGTTAGGCAGTGGAAAAGAAAGGTTTAGTAGGTTGCAGAAAGTTGGAGTAATTAAGAAAAAAAATTATAGGAAATAATAATAATAGGAATAGTCTATTTAAATAGTGTACATTTTGGGAGGAAGCCATTGATTTAAATACGATTGCCATACGATTGCGGCAGGTACACAGAACGATGATCTAATTAATAGTAGCCACTATACGCACAGCGATGGGAGGAGAATTGATTAAGACACGTAATTAGGACCCGACAGATTAGAAGAGACAGGATTAGAACAATAGAATAGAATTTAACAGCGCAGAAGTAGAGAGAGCAAGGTAATATTTTTATTAAGGGATATAAAGTGGAAGATTGAAAAAAAATATATATATATTTTTTTAAACCCTCCTCCTACCTCCTCCTCTCACGACAATTTTTCATTAACTTTTACAATAAATATAAATGGAGTTTCTACGCGGTTTTTCCTTTCCTCTTTCTTTCTTCTTCTTGATTCTTCTTTACTTTCTCTCTCTCTCTCTCTCATGCTCACCCACTCGTATTCGTATAATACAATGCGATTTTTCCTCTATCGCGTCATACACGATATACATAGTTATCGATTTATCTATCTATCATCGATACGACGCAGATTTATTATAAATCCTTAATTAATCGCCATTCTTATTACATGTACGCTAATACGTCGAAATTTATACATCATCGTCGCCTGTCTTTTCTCATCAATAATAAATACTCACAGAACGTACTCGGTCACGAATATCTTATTTTTCTTTCTTCTTTCTTTCTTTCTTTATAACGATTCCGGCAAGATACTACAGGGTGACACCGAACAACGCGTCGTACCGGAATGTCCATTTAGAAATTCGAAATATACAGTCCTCGGGATGTCAAGGAATAGTTTTTTTTTTTAAGTATTCAAGGAAGTCATGCAAGTGGGGTTGCAAGTGATTTAAGGGATGATCCACGATACGCAAGTATCATTCGAACGCATCGTACACGGGCGTCATTCCCGAAAATTTGAATAAACCCGCAAATTGATGACCTCGCACAATAAAGAAATGTACAATTCTCTGGGGAATATCTAGGGACTTATTTCTTCTTCTAGTAAGATCGTAGGTAATTCGCAATGGAGTTTGTAGTTAGTGGTAAGATCATACGGGACAAACCCTTGTCATTTCCTAGGATCCTGGAACTGCCGCCATCTTGTCAAGTAGACCTCCTCTTGATCAATGACGCCAAAGGACTTGACTTGATCTAGACGGATCGCGTCTCATCACGCGCAATCCAGAGAAGCCAACGAGGCCGGACTATGGGGCCCGCCCAACATAAATGGGGGACTCATGGGGGGCCCACCACTTCCGGCACTGTTACCATAAAGCTCAAGATCGCCCAAGGAACCACCATCGACACCACCGCCGCACTTGTCCGACTTGCCTTCCTGCTTGAGCACCATGCGCCGCCATTTTGCACGCGCATTTTGGAACCAGACCTGTAACAGACATTATGGGCCCTGTGAGATCCTGTATCGAGCCACTCGAACCACCATTTTTTTTCCTCCGAAAAACACTTGTTTCATTATTTATCTCCTCCCTCCTTTTAATTTTGAATCGTAAAAAAATTGCCTATTATTATTTTATGAATTGGCGCCATCAATATTTTTGGAATTGGACAGGAAGAGCATCGTAATACAAGGGTCGCCATCTTGAAGGGAGTCTCCACCCTTCTGGGACCAAGTCATCCCCGTCTTGATCGCCCCACAAAGGGGCACGACAGGACGAGAAGACGAAGGTGAACCTACCGGGAGTGAGTATTCGCGCGTCTCGCGATCAATATCATCCAAGATGGCGTTTCCAGGAGCTCCGCATTATTCCCAGTACAATAGAATCTCTCTCTCTCTTTTTCTCTTTCCCACCCTCCTTTCCCACACACGCGCGTTTAACACACAGCTTTCTAAGCTGGCTACGGCCTAAAATATCGCCAATTCCGACAGTCGGAGATTATAGAATTCGAGAAACAAATGAAAAAATTCTATTGAAAAATTTCAAACCCGTCTATTGTTTTCCTGCAAAAAAAATCACTGCCAATTTCCGGACAGAAAAAAAAGGAATCCTTTCCTCGAGGCGAACGAGCGTTTAAGAAAAATCAAAGAAAAATAAAGCCCTTTCTAGTGAAATCCTTAAGCGCGCATGTAACTACATAGGTTGGACCTAAACATAGGTGGCAGCACAGTAGCTGCGACACTTTAGCAAGCGGCAAATGGCAAAGAGTCGTCGTTGCTCCGTGTAATCGTCGTTTCTAACGCGAAGGCAGTTTCTGATTTTTCTTTTCTCATCATTTTCTTTTTTCCCCCTCCCTCGTCCCTTTCATTTTTCAATCCCTCCCTGTCACACTCATTCATTCTCCGCGTCTCTCTCCCTCGCAGCGCCAGGCTCGTCCATGTAATTTCTACGTTTTAACTCTACCCCCTTTTTTATTTTTACTCTATCCTTTTGCTCGACGTCCTCCTCCTCCTCCTCCTCCTCCTCTTCTTCTTCCCACCTCTTTTTCCTTTTCTTTGTCTTTTTTCTCGCAGCGCCTTAAGACAGCAGCCGGTTCGCGCTCCGTCGGACTTCGAAGTCGCCCGAGTGACGGAGGGCCGTAGTTACGGAGAAAAGCTTCGGCGTCGACGGAAATATCGTCGACGCCGATCCAAGACGCCCGACCAAAAAGCGCCGTCGCCTACACTAGGACGCACTAATTGGGAAGCGGTATATATACCGCTTATAGGTACAGGGAGGAGAGCAGAGGGAGGATGCAGAGAGGCACCGTGAATATTTTTATAGGGTCTACGCGACATGGCGAGATATTTCAAAAGGATCCTGCCTCAAATTTATGCCCTGTGCCTACAGCTCTTTTCAAATCTCTCTGTCCCTCCACTATACGCAATACGAAACAGCCTGTAGACTATCCACGCTACTAGTCAAAATCCTTCACTGCTGCAAAACATCATTGTCAGCTGTCGGATCCGTGTATTTCCGATATACCGAAGCTATTGTACAGGCTCGTTCAAAGTTAATAAATGCCTACCTGAAGCACCCTCTTAGGCAAGCCGGTCTTCTGTGAAAGCTGCTTGAGATCCTTCGCGTCAGGATTATGATTAATGGCGAAGTAGCTCTTCATCGTCCTTAGCTGATGATGCTTAAAGCTCGTCCTCATCCGTTTCGTTCGACTGTTTGATCCTGGCATCCCCGGTGTCCCAGGACCACCCCTACCGAAGGGCATGTCTATATAGTCGGCATTGAGATCTGCAACAGACAAGTCAAAACAAAAAAAAACATCAATTATTTGCATCATACCCAATTTTTCATCAATGACAAATTCAAAAGTTACTCATCAATAACAATAAATATAGACGAATAATAATAAAGCGCTAAACACCCCGAGTTATCGCACGCAAAACTGTCCACCGACATACTCTTAACCTCCCGATAAAAAAAAATAATAATAACAAAAGAAGCCCGATAAGCGTTTTACGTCCAAATAAATATTACATCTTATCACCAAGAGATTATCCAGTAATAATAAACTCGGTGCTACATTGATTAGAAAGTGAAAATAGCACAAAGTCGAATGCCCTCCGATAGCAGCGCAGGTGTGTAATGAGAATCAAAATTGAAAGAGGGAAAAAAAAATGAAAAAATTCTCAAAATTCATTTGGTGCCTAACAAAGTCAAAAACGAAAAAAAAACGAAAGAGACAGCGAAGGGTAAGCAGCGTGGAAATTGACTCGTAAATAGTCTGGTCAGCTATCTCGTGCCTACAAACTATTTGCTGCACATAGAGTTGTAATTGCTCGTGTCTCCGTCGTTCTCCGTGGTGGCGCTATCGTGCCTTTCGTTTGCACACGAAGGAGCTAATGAGCTATGATACGCATCGAACAGTGCTAGAGTCATGGCTCACTATATATCTCTACATACTATATACATAAGAACCAGCCCATAAGACAGCCCAGTGAAGCCCACGACGCATTCTCGTATAGCTTTACATTAAATTCCCTATAGGTATTCCCAACCTATACCGTACTATAGAAACTGCCCTGCCACATACTGTAGACCGCAGCGCACACACTGTGCTATAGAAACGCTGATGCTTTGCTCGAGTTCAGAACCAGTAATTACTGACCGATAATTTCATCGTAAGCAACTTCCATCGAGCCACCCTGAAGCTTCATGAAAATAAGGACTCGAACGTCGCCAGCGGTTACCGATAATTGATTCAGGAGCGTTTCAATGGGGGGTTTACGATTACGCACGATAATTCCATGAAAAACATATGAACACGGCTTTGGCTTGTTTGGAACGTCCTGTACGTTTAGATTAGACACTGCAACGCCGTTGTACAGTTGGTTAATCGCGAAGAGACCCATGAATTCTCCTGTCGCCTGTCGTTCACAGTGGAATCTCGAAAATAAATGTAAACCAATGTGATATTGAAAAACTCGACAACTCCCAACGTCTTTGTGTCCCTCGAATTCGTTCCCACGATATTCCTAACCTATACAAGAATAATTGTCTCGGATCGTCCGAGCCGTAACCGGGCCCACCTACGCGCATTGTTTTTGTATTTCATTTACTGTTGTATCCGTGCGCCCGCGTATATACGTGAATTTATGTCGCGCCGACAAATTTTATCAGGGTTCGGTGGCAAACGGCGCACGCCCACGCGCACCCGTAAATCACCAGGACACCGTGAGGCCGCCACTCGAATCTGGAGTTGTGGAACGGAATTGTGGAGCCGAATGGAGCAGTGGTTCTTGTTGTTGTTGTCGTCGTCGTCGTCGTTCGTTTGTTCTTTTTTTATCCTTCGAGAGAGGGAGGAGTCAGGGTAGTTCTGTTTTTCGCCGCTAGAGCGCCGATTTCGATTTTCGACCGCCAGGGGGATATACGCTTTATATATATATAAAATGTAGTACCGGTGTCCCTGGCCAAGAGGTTTCTTGTCGTTGCCGATTGTGATCGGCACTTCGGACTGCTACAACACTTTTATGCCCTGTGGGTAATGTTACTTGTCTCGGGCGTGTCCCAGGACGCGTACTACCACCAGAGACACTTTCAGGACCCTGTTTAATCCCACACGCTCGTCCACGCATTTGTATAGCTATATATATGTATATATATATAGTGCTTTTATTTTTCAATCTATCTATATATACCGTGGGACTTGAACAAAAACTGTGGCTATGCATTTTCGAGATGGGAAAATTGAGATATCAAAATGGAACGTTGCCAGGAGTCGAGAATACGTCGTTTGACTGAACGTGGAATTCTCTGTGGATTAGGATTAGGTTAGGTTATGGCTTCTGATATCTTGAAATGAAATCAAAGGCTTCTCCCTTTGATCGTCGATGTCGAACGACTTGGTCGTCGGGCGTCTCGTCGTTGAGGAGTGCGTGCGCGACCGGACGCTGCCCGGGCGATAAAGCGTGACGTCAGGACGCCGCCCTGAGGTTCTTTCTCGTGTAGCGACACGCGACCGACCACCAACCGGGTTCAGTAGACCAAAAAATTATGTTGCCGGTATCGAGGAAGGAGTCGCCATGAAAAAGTATCGGAGGCATCGGCATTTGGGTAAAAAAATTCTCAGAGCGTACCAAGGATACGGGACGGTAGTAATGGCAGGGAGCATTGCTAAAGAAGTTTATCGATAAAAAGTTATTGAGACGTACACGCCAGGAGTTTCACTGAATAAACAGGAACCTTATAAAAATATTCTACAGCTACGCCATCTATGTGGCATCCCTTTTTATGGTAAACGCTTCTTTTCTTTTATTTATCTAAAATAAATAATAATTCCGCTGACGTCTTACTCACCGAGACTAGCTGTCATGGCCTCCAGATCCTTCGGCTTCCTCTTCCTGGGTCTGCCCTTCTGTCTAGGTGGCGGCACCCCCGCAGCGGCGCCATTAAAATACGGAACCTTAGGTGGCGAACCAGCATCCGGTCCCGAGGGGGTGGCTGGTTGCAAAGGAACGGGACTGACGTGCGTGTGCTGATGGGGATGTTGAGGATGCATCGAGTGATGGGGATGAGCCGCGTGAGGCCCATGGGGATGATGGTGGAGGAATTCAGGGGATGGGAATGGTTGTCCAGGGTAATGAGGTCCTGGCGGATAAGCAGGAACCGGTGGACTCTGCGAGGGATGCAATTCCGCCCCCATTTCGTAATGGAGTCTGCAGAGGACAGCGCCATCCCTCATACCAAAATGGTCGCCCTTGGTCAAGGGGATGGCGCAGGCCGCGCAAGAGAAGCACCTCACGTGGAAAACAAGTTCGCGAGCCCTCATGACAAGTTCCGAGGCCAAGATGGCCGCCTGGCACCGGGAGCACCTCTTCATGCCGCCGAACATTCTGAAATTCAAAGAAAAAGAAAAATAAAATAAAATAAAAATGCTTTTCTTTCGTGAAACAAGAACAATGAGGTTGTCATGGGCAAGGCATTAAGCCACGTGACCACTCCGACTGTTTATTTCTATGGATTTATACGCAGTGAATTCGTAAGGACAGAAGAGCTCTGGTGTGTGTACGTGTGAAGGATGAGAAAACTGGGCCCTAAGGCCCAACTCCCTCTTGGGCTTACGTTGACATAGCTACTGCATTAGCGGCTGCCTACGGTCTCCATTACGGACGCCGACTCCCTATCTGTTTGATATCCTCTTCTCTACCTACCTACCTACCTACCTACCTACCCAACAACCTAACCTAACCTATAACTACAGAGAGCTAGCGGTCCACCTCCTCTGCCTTACAAATATATTACATTCTTTGCTACCGAACTCGATAGAGCTCTCCAGAGCTCTCTTGCCTTCTCTTGATTAGTTGGCTACATTATGAATTTCACGTAGCTATAGTCAGGAACCTGTCCAGGTACGTACCTACTACGAACGAAGGTCTCAAAGGTACGTAAGTAAGTAAAAATGGGCCCTCTTGAATTATCAAGTACCGTGAACGAGTACCGGATCCTGAGGGGGATCAGGTCACCCGACAGAAAGCATCGTCCCCATAGGGATCTCGACCCTCGACATACAAATCGACAAGTTAAATCTGTCAAATTCAATGAGCGCGTCCCATGAATTGACCGCAATCCTAATCTAACCTAATCTAACGGATTAGAAACGTGTAAATCCCTAGCAAAGGTCTCTTGACTCTGTATCCATTGTAGTAGACCGAAGGAGGGTTAAGGGTCATCCACAGCTAGGGTCACGGATCCTGATCCCATTGGATAGGTAAGCAAAGGCATCAAGCCAGCCTAACCTGACCCAACAATTCCTTGAGGAAATGCGGCCACGAGGTACCACTGGAACACAAGGGAATGTTTAAGCAGCGGGGGGGGGGGGAGGTATACAATAACCGACAGATTTTTGCCTAATCGGATCCGACTAGACGCGGTTGGGTAATCGTGTACCAACCTAACCCAACCTGAATATAAAAATCCGGGAATCCGACAAACAAGGTCTGCCCTTTTTATCCCCACTCCTTGTATAACCGTGTGCCTTTCCTTCTTTCACGGTTCTTCTTTAAGCAGCAACTTCAAGCTGTTCCTGAACTCACCGGGTCTTGGGGGGGGGGGGGGGGGGGGGGGGGGGGGGGGGGGGGGGGGGGGGGGGGGGGGGGGGGGGGGGGGGGGGGGG
>JARQST010000165.1:133338-193906 GCA_030142225.1 Pachycephus smyrnensis
TTAACTCACCGGGTCTTGCCCCCCCCCCCCCCCCCCCCTCCAAGACCCTTAGGCTCTGCCTATGAATGGACTATGTCTTACTCAGTCTTTTTCTCAGTCGCCGAATCGCCCTTACTCCACGTGAATGGTGGGAAGGCTCATTCGATATTTTCATACGCGTTACACGTTGCCAGTGCGATGCGATGCGCCGCGACGACCGGCACCGGGACGACCCGCAGAGCTTTACAGGATGGCAGCATATGCGTTACGTTATTAGGGGCGCGCTGCAGACTCCCGCGGGAGCGAAAGCGAGTCGCGCCTAAACACAATTCGCCACAATGGAAACGGAACGGTGGCTTTTGTAGAAAAGGATGGGGGACGAGGGGAGGAGGGAGTGATGGGCATATGAGAGAGAGAGAGAGAGAGAAAAAAAAAGGAAAAATGAAAACACGTTCTAGTACACTGTGGGGACCACTTGCCGTGCGTTCACACAGTCGGCAACATTCATGCGGCAGCACGTGGTTCCCGCTTTGCGGTGGAGACCAGGGAATATTTTGTGTTTCTCTTTTGAGTCTGTTTTTTTCTCTTTTTTCTTTGTCCTTTTTTTTAATGGTAATGCGCCAATTTTCAATGAACGTACGTTGGCGTTTTTTTTTTGAATTGCAACAGGAGAGCACTACGACAATCTCGTGGTTCCCAAGGATGCCAAGCGAAACGAAATTGTGCAGAATTTTTAATTTTGAAAAAAAAATGATTTCGTTTTAAAAACTGACGATGACGCTTATCCGTGTTATCGCGTTTCGACGACTATCGACACTGGAGCATACTAGAAATTTCAAGATCTCCGTCGCTCACTCAGCAGAGAGTAAAACTTCGTCTTTTTCTCGTGACTTCTTATTTTTCTTTCTTCTCACGAACGGACGGAAACTCTGCGAGCGGAACGAAGAGAGAAATAAAAGGAGCTTCGCGAGAGTCTTCGAACGCGTTGCGCAACACCCTCGACCTTTTTTGTCGCCCGTTTGCGAGGTCGCCTTTCGCGGCAGATTCGCCGTCGCGAAAAAAAAACCTCGATGGGATTATATACCGTTGCAAAAGATGGCGGCTCCATAACGTAACCTGTTGGCTACTGCTATTAGTACTACCTACCAGTACTAGGGATACTCAGTAGCTTACAGTATAGCTACCAATTAATGCGTATTGCTACTGTCAGTGCTACCAACTCCACTGCCACATCCCACTGAAATGGACCATTATGATTAGCCGTTACAAGATAGGTAACCAGTAAAGTCCGTATTCGGCGAAACGCAGTAAAAGAGTAAGAGGAGATTGCGAGAGGACAATTTCTTCGCCACATGAAAACGACGAATCGAACCCTAACGAGGGACTTCAATGGCAGAATAAAATTTCTGGAAACCGATGAAATTCTATTAAAGAGTAGGGAGAGGGGGGAAAGAAAAAAAGCATAACTCTCGGTACGCGTAATCCGCCAGAAATATCACAAAACCTTTTCACGGTCGCCATTACTCAGAGAATTCTGCTATCAAGTTATGCACAGTCAAAAGGAATAAATAAATAGCTAAGTAAAGATACGAGGAGTCCGGGCAAAAAGTGTTGTTTGAAAAGGACGTAAAAACAAAGTGTCTAAAGAGAAAAAAAAAGGAATGACGAATGAACAAGTACATAAGGAGAAATAGAGACGAAGCTATAGTCGAAATACCGCGATACTTTTTTTTTTCAAAATGAACGCTTCACTGGGTATACATAGTATATTGTAACTATTGTATATCGTATACTCTGTAATTGGTATTGCGTATTATTGTAAATCGTTAGACTGTTTTTCATCTGTACTCGTGTAGTTTTGTATGCTTATATTTATTTTGTATTATAAGCTTATTATCAGATAGATCCTGTGATGATGTAACCTACGCTAACCCCAGTTTACTTTAGATAAGCAGACTTAACTGGCATATTCATAGCATCGGCCATACTCGATGCAATAAATGAAAATGAAACTGAAATTGAACTGGACTCCATTGGACTCGGTTCGACTCGGTCCACTTATGCTCTGAGTCATGCATATCATTTTCGTAGTGACGTTTAGGGCGAAAACGGCGCCGCGATACGACGACAACGACGGCGACGCCCGGGAGGTCATCGATGATTTGTCTTCCGGCGGTTTCTTATACTGGGTGCGCAAAGTGGAACGAGATCCTGGACAGAGAAGTAGAGGAGGACGAGAGAACGGAAAAACGAAAAAAAGGAAAAAGAAAAAGGAAGCTACTATCCGAGTCTCAAGACTTTAAGATCTTTCGTACACGTTAAGCAATCCGCCGCGGTTTTTCACGATGAGATCACGGTAAAAATTTCGGATGAATTTTCAACAGTCGTTAACTGTTAGCACCCAGTCGCCAAACGAAGTTGGCTCACCGTCAGGGAAAGATAGTCCAGCCAAGAACCAATAGAAAGAAATGCTAATGACCCGGTGCTAATAGATCATCGGGCGCGGCAGGAATGAAAAATTGTGAGAATCAGGTAAAGCGTGAAAGTCTTATTTTTTTGAAGATCCAAAGGAGACTAGATGCTACGAAGATGACGGCGATAATTCTGCAATAAGTATAATTTCATATAGGTCGATAAGGATTGTAGGATTCGGGTGAGATTAGAAGGAACTGCTGTCTTATCATTAATGATGCCTATATGCTTCTACGAGTATAGTGGTACATGATGCATAATATACCGTTTATATATTTATATATATATTTGGCCTCGAACCCGGTTCTGCAAGATACGCCCTTAGCGTCCTTGATACAGATCCCAAAGGCACCTTGCGATGTCGTGTTCCCGGCGCATTAGTCAGCGCCTGCATACAAAGCTGGCCACCCGGTGCAGCTATATGCATACTTGGCACTGCACTTACGCCAACTCGTTCCATCGTTCCTGCGTTCCTTCCTTCGACGCACTGAACGCAACTCGGATGGGAAGGAACGCTTAAAGCGCGCCGCCGTAAATTATCTCCCCGTATACATGCACATGCATATATACCCAGCTCGCTGATAAAAAGGACTACGTGCCCGGTGTGATTTTCGCAGCGATGCATTCTGTCCAAAATATACATTGCACCTGGGTCATCCATTCGCGATGCACTTTGACCTTGCTTGCATTCCCATATCACGTGAAAATATGAAAAATTCAGTAAAGCGCATTAAAATATCGAAATTTTTTCCAAAAATTCTTCGTTTCTTCTCCCGGACCAAAACCTTGACGACGTGATGGCTGTACCGTATAAAGCATTTCGAAAATTTCCCGCCAAAAAGTCCAGACCAAGCTGCAGCTAGTGTTGCATCGCGCCCGGGGGTAAACGGAATGCCAATAAGAAGACACTGGTAATATAATACTACGATCTAGATTAATGCAGGGAGCCGGGCAGGAGTCACGTAGCGTCCCACGCGCAGCGGTGTCCCTGCTCGTTGCAACAGGGGCAAGAGAGCGGTAGCCTGCCACTACATTATTCATAAAATAAAACAAAACCCGCTTACGAGAGTGAACGAGTACCAATGAGTACGAGCGCGAGTACCAAAGGTACGATGAGGATCACGTAAGGAGCGTAGGAAGAAAGTAAGCGAAAGAAAGAAAAAAGAAGAGAAGCATTTTAAAGAAATAAAAAGAGAAAGATCCAAATAGGCAGTACATCATCGAAGTCATTCGGACAGGCGCAACAGGACGTAGCAGCACGTTTCAACCAGGAACGGTTTCTGGTCCTGGTTCCCTGGTATCCAAGTGGTATACTTTGGTACCATCGAAAGGGACCAGGACGTGGCCATGGCGTCCTAGCATTTGTCTCCGGCCACCACCTCCTGGAAGAGTCCACCACGTAGCCCGTAGGAACCCACTGTCTATATGCATAATAGCTGCAGCCCAGGTACGTGCCCTTCCCGGTACCACATGGGTCCCTCTTAATACGGGGGGCCCCTCCCCTCATCTTCTCTCTCGCAGCATCTCTCCCCCTGGTAACACGATACTTTTATAAGGGAATGGTTTATGCGGTGACACTAGCGCGACTTCATGCCGGACACACGAGGGCCCGACCCCAACCTGACCCCACGTACGTACCCCCAGAAACCAACCTTACCTATAACGGGGACCCCATGCAGAGATACGCCGAAATATTTCTCTCTGTTTTATGAAGAATGACTGACGAGGCGTGACTCTAGGCTGTGTATAGATATACTGGCTTCGTACTCGGTAACGTTTCTAGTATCGGTATCAATTTTCGAAAATTTTTCAAAAATCTTATGATAAGATCAACCAAAAAAATGTTGTGGAACGTAACAAAAAAAATACAGGTACCCGATGTACTGAGTATTCAGCGGACGAACAGAGGCGACTGGGTTGACCGACGTTCGAGTAGAGGAAGAGGAGGACCCCCCGTCGAGATGGCATTGTACCTGGAGGATCTGATACGGGATCGACTAGGTATCGTTCCCGTTGGAGGAAGGAGAAGGCGTCATCCTCCACTTCGTATTCCCCCACGTGTGTTGGGATCTATCGCGCATGATGCATGGAGTCTCGCGTGCAGGTGTCGCACGTACAAATACGCTCGTCGCTTTTATCTCACGAGATCTACTACATCGAGATAGGCACCGCGAGAGAGAGAGAGAGAGAGAGAGAGAGAGGCTCGACCCGGTGCGATCACATCGGCTACCTGGTCGAGCTATCTGTATTTTCACTGAACCATGTAAATCATACGCTACCACGATCAGAGGACCCGGGGAGGCTGCGGCTGTCATTGCAGCATTCGATTGTCCGATTGATGATTCATTATGGGCGGATGCTGATGTGTGACGCGACAATACTCTTATACGTAACGCGGCTGATAACGATAGGAGATAAAATAATCTGATAAAGTGTATCAGAGATTTTTGCTTTTGCGCGTTTTTCAATGATTTTTACGTGATACTTATTTTTTTTTGAAAATCGTTCTATACCGAATGATCTCAAAACGAGATGGAAACTGTCTGTGCAGGATTATGCGTGGCTATGCGTTAAATCTAAGGGGAGCTTCTTCTTAAGCCGCGTCGTAATCTGGGATGAGGGTCTGGATATACGGCGACATCGCGGTGGCTACCGATGATACATGTCCTTCGTGTAACCACGCGCGGTATTATGTTACTGCGCTGGTCCAGAGGAGCCTCCGAGTCTATTATATTTATGTTGCGCGTCCAGGACGCGAGTCCTGGCGTGCATTATTAGGCGGGGAGAAAAGAGAAGGAGAAGAAGAAGAAGAAATGAAAGACTGCTCACCTAGGTTTCCGCGTAATGGTACATTCTACCTCTAAGGAATGCATCCCGTGACGGATGCTGCATAAGAATCTCACGCATACCTAAATCGTCATCTCCGAACGGCAGATTCGACGAAAGATTTCGAATGCACGTGTACTTTTTCGTTTACAGGCAAAAATTTGGAAATTTTCAAAATCCTTCGAAAATGTTCATCTCCCGTCTGAGAAGGTAACGCAAGGATTTTCTTTAAAAAAATTCCCCGGTGCGCATGCGCAGAAATCCAAGGAGTGTCGGGTTGCATGTTCGCGTATACGATATCACCTCCCGAGGATGCACCGGAGTGTGTCTGGATGGTGTGAGAGTAAGAGAGAGAAAGAGAGAGTGAGAGTAAGAGAGAGAGAAAGAGAGAGAGAGAGAGAGTAAGAGAGAGATAAAGAGCTCGCGCCCTCCGCATCTTAATTGCGCTAAATTATGAGCGAGGCTCCCGGCGCTGAAATATTTGTGTGTTCACCGCGCGAGGGTTACGGCTCAATTACCACTCGCTGTTTCCTTTGCGCGCTATGATTTAAGGTCACCCGTTTCCTGCCGTGGATGCACCAGATACTTTTCTTTACTTCACTTCCATCCCCTCCCTAGCACCCTCGCGAGCCTCACCCCTGCCGCTGCATATAATTGCACCTCGAATCGGAATTTATTGCACCGCCCAAACTAGAAACGGTCCATCGCCACTCGAGTTACGGAACCAAAGAGAAGCAGGGGCCCTCGTAACGATTCCCTTTGAAGATACGAAAATAAAAGATGGCTACCCCTTCACAAAGTTAACGGCATCCCTTCTGTTTCAAATAAAAATCCATATTTAGTTACGTGGCGTCTACCTATAAGGATATAGGTACACCTCCCACCCCACCCCCACCACCCTCCCCGACCATTCAATCCAAAGTGCACACAAAAAAATTGAAATAAATAATATCCAACCCCCTTATGACTCTTTATTTGTTACGTAACTCACAATTATTCACACGGACGCACACCGTAATTAATAATTAAATTATAAAAAACCAGTAACTCCATCGCCAGATAACCCTAAGAAACACGACAGATGAGTTTACATAAAAATGTCTATCTATATCTACAATAACAATAACAATCTCTCCCGGAAGACGCATTGTTCTTCAAAATCTCTCTGATAAGGGAATCACGATCGTCCCGACATTCCGAGAAAGTTCTCAACAATGTGAAAATTAATTTTCAACATACATTCAGTCATACGACCCGATAAGGTTTAACAAGGGAGAAAGAGGAAGGGGGGGATCAGTGCGATAATTTTCGTGCGCCCATTTTAATAATTTATACCTCTGCATATGTGTACCTACACGTATAAACCCACACGCAAACAATACTGCGATATATATACATATATATCCCAAGTATAAGATGTTAGATATAGATTATGGAAAGTAAATTCACTCGATGGGGAAGAAGGAGCACGCGATGTTGGTTCTTATCTGAAAGTTAGGTTAGGTTCTCTGCTGGTTGCCTTTCGCGTGTTGGTTACCTATACGCGTACAGTCATCGACCACGTGTATATATATATACACAGATAGAGTATAGATATTATTACATAGAGAGTATATATATATACACAGCCAAGTGTAAAAGCATTGCTCTTACCGTTAATATAGAGAAGAGACACACGTGTAACGTAGAGCCTAGGCATTCTTAACTTGTAAAGCCACATATGGCGAGAGAGAAGAAAAGGAATCAGTTTTGCGGAGATGCGCGCACATAGCTTCCAGAGCGTTGGATTTTATTTTATTAGTTTGCCCGGCCGTGCACGCCATCTTCATGTCGCGTGACCATGGGGCGCCTATGGCTTTGCTCCTCTTCTACTGGTACCGTCCGTGCACCAGGTTCACTTGCGCCGGCAGAGCCTGTACGTTGCGCGGGCAGAGGACAAGAAGTGCATCTTGGGGGATTTCGCTACCTTGCCATTGGATCTCCCAGCAGTTTCGAGGACACGTTTTTTCCGTGTAGTGTATATATATTTTTTTTTGAAAATACCGATACTGGTAATTAGACCATTTTTTTTTGAAAATACCGATACTGGTAATTAGACCATTTTTCTTTGAGTCTACACCCGAAATTTTTTGTGGTTACGTTTTGTGTATATTCTAACGGTCGTTGAAAGGCGGCGCCATGTTGTCGAAATTATGCTGCTTCCACGTGTAACCGAGGAGTCTGTAGCTTTTGGTGGTTTCTTCTTTTTCTTTTTCGTCTTTCTCGTACCCTCAGTCTTATTTGGCTGACGTCGCGTCGAATTTAGGGAGTGGTTCGTTTCCTGGGTATTTTTGCATTTTACTCGAGTGCCACGAGGGTGGGGGTACGGAGGGGTCTTGTACGTCTTATTCTTGCTTTGTGAGTTTTACTCCTCGATTGAGGACAAGTACCAGTGGATGAGGCAGGTAGGGGGGAGGGGAGACGAGGGGCGAATCGCGAGTAAAGACACGGGATGACTTGAGTTCGTTATTTATCGGGTATGTTCGGTGCACTTCGGTACCACGTGGGACGCGGTACTTGACTCGACGTGTATAATTTATCCTGAAATGATTTTTCTTTTTGTTCGGCCATTTTCTTTACACGCGTGGTCGGCGTATACAAGTAGCGAAATTCAAACGAGCTTTGCTCAAACGATATTGGAAGCGCGCCGCGCGGGGGCGTAATAATTTGTTTAATCGTGTTACGTCGTTTTTTAAAATTCGAAAAAAAAACCATAGACAAACTTCGTCGATAAGCTGCGCGACGAAGTCTATCGATTTGTAACGGAAAGTTCGTCGCAAGCATAAAATCACAGTCAGCTGATAATGACGAGGAAAGACGCTTGACTATCCTAATGGACGACTGAAAAAATGAGAGGAAAAAAGAAATGAACAAGAGACAAGATCTGTTCCGAAGCACCGTACAGTAGTGTGTAAAAAAGAAAAAGATGTTTTGTGAATACCCATAAAGAAACGGACGAAAAAAAAAAGAATAAAATAGGTTAAACAAAGAGAAATGAATTTTCAAAAACAACGGAAGCTACAGCCAACCACTCGAAATCATTATTGTTTTCACGGCGAGTCCACCATCTCGATATACCATCCTACAGGTCCTTCCATAGATTACGAGCGGTCGCCATTTATCGTGATCTATCGTCGCGTTGAATAGATTAATTATCCAGATTCTTAGACCGGTTACCAAAAGGACGCGTATACCAGCGCTGATAGTCACGAAGGCGCCAGAGTGGCAACTACAGTAAAATCCCCATTTCCATATAGTAATACCGCACCATATAAACTATAGTATAGAGAGTTAAAGGGGGGGGGGGGGGGGTGCCAATCCAACAATTCCCTATACCATATACGTTACATACCAAAGAACCATAAACTAGTTGCTGGTACGATATGACGTAGAAAAAAAAAAATACCTAGAAACCGACTCGACCCACGAGTAGATAGTTATATGTATATGGAGAATCGGTTGATGAATAAGAAGAGGCGCAAAGATGAGGGCCCAAAATGTGCCGAAAAATCATGTATTAAAAAAGAGGCCCCGTGATTAACGAGGCGTCGCGGATCCTGGATGCGATACGACGGTCTAGACTTTCAATTAAGTCATAGCGAATTCACTTTATCGCGGGAGGATCGGAGAATCATATATATATATAGAGGAGTGTGCGTTTCTATCTATACAGATATATATATATAATACATATATAGATACGAAACTATATACATAAGTGGCAACGTTAGGTATTCCTGGGCCACGCTTCGACTGGTCCCAAGAAGACGCTTACATTGTGGGCCCCCGCATAAGGCCCAAGAAGAAGAACAAGAAGAAGCAGGTACGTATGAGTACCCCCACCTAGCTACATGTGTGTCTATATATATAAGTGTGTATATATATATATATCTATAGATATACCTAGCCACGATAAGAAGCGTGTAATCCAGGAAGCTCTTAACCGTGCCCGTGGTGGTAACGATCTCTTTACGCGCAAGCAATTTTTACGACGGAATCAGCGACCCGACCCGAGACGTCACGCGAGATCACGGAGCCGCGTCTTCGTCGCGGTCGTGGAAATCAGGCTTTAATTATTTTTTCTCTCATTTTCTTCTCGGCTCTTCCCTTGCTCTTACCCTATACCTATATATCGTCTGGAGCAGATACGTTAGTTTTAGGTATTTTTCAATATATCGTGTATCAGTCTTAAAGGCGAGTTCACAGTGCAGCTTGTGATTTCTACGTAAGACGGCTTTCCTTGAGCCAGTTTTCGAGCGTTTAGAAACGCTTTTCCTTTGTTGCTTTTCTGTCGCGCACTGCTGGCGGAAGGTGTCGCCGAGTCGCGATCATGAAAACTAGAGAAAGGGCGAGTAGGAGTCGCGAGAGTCTCACACCGGACGCACGCGATGTCTTTCGACTAATAACAGGAATCTCGGCGTGCAGATCGCGCATGCGAACGACGAGATAAGGCTTAAGGCCCAAAAGCGTGTCGTGACGGGATGTCCGCGAGTTCCTCTGCGCCTGCGTGGACGATCGCAGCTATGTGTACAGAGCATAATACGTCTGACACATAAGTGTGCCTGCCTTATTGTCGTACCGTGTGGATACACCCTGTCGCATCGTTGCATTAGTACCTACTGACTATAGAAACTAAGACGGCGACTAGACGTCCATCGCGAACGACAAAATCGCCAGCGCGACAAGCGTCTTCATTATCGTCGTTGTATTCGTTACACGCGCCTTATCCAAGAATCATCGCGTCTTACTCTCATGTGAACTGCGACTCGCCGACGCAATTTTACCGGGGAAAGCGCGACGCTTTTTATTACTGAAAAATTTCGCCCGTTGCGTATCGAGCCTTGTACGCACTGAACGGTACCAGTCGGAAATTCCGAATTGCCTTTCTCTTTGAAAATCATTTGAAAAGGCGCACAAGTAAGCCACAAGGAGGATTCACATGAGACCTGTGATTTTCGATCGATACGATAGCAGGACAATCTTGACAATATTTTCAAAGAGCAACCTGTCCTCTTTCTCTTCCAAAATTAAACCGGAAATTGTATAACGAGCATCGCCGAGCGAACTATCGCGGCTATCGTCGCGAAATGTAGATCGGGCCTGATTTATCGAGAATCGACGCTTCGCCGGAGGTAAATGGCTGAGTCGTGACCATTAGTCGGTAGATGGGCCAGTTCGGTTCGAGAAGGAGAAGGAGAAGAAGAAGATGAAAGGGAAGAGGAGAAGGAAGAACCAAGGAAGAAAGGAGCTGAAGAAGCGAAGAAGAAGAAAAAGAAAAAGATTCGCGCACAACGAACGATCCGCCAAGCGAGGGAGTACTGTGGATGCGCTAATATCGCGCCGTGTGGGGCCCCACTGTACCTACACAGGACCTGGGCCCGATACTGACCATAGGGCCCTTCAGTCTCTACATCTATAGATATCAGCCATCCACGTAGAGAGCGCGATCTGGCGAAAATAAAATGGAACCAGCATTTCTCTACCGATACCATAACGTATTCGAATAATTGCAAGAATAAAAATAAATTGGCGAGAAACTGCAGCCGCCTCTTTATAAATGCATCCAAATGCATCAAACTTCAGACCTTCCTCAATTACTGATTGCATCGCGTCAATCGAAATCGACCAATTAACCGTCCATGCGAAAAGATCGATCCTCGCCACATGAAAATAACCTTAAGGAGTATCGTGGACGTTTGATCAGCTATGTATATATTGCACGTGTACATGCATCGGCATATGTGTATAAGCTGCATATGGGAAAATCGTGAAACGGCGCGATTATCATTTAAGAGGCAATGTAAACCGGAAGCCGGGAGAACTGGAGTGCACTTGGCGAGTCACGTCTTAAGCCGATTATGGACTTTGATAAGGATTTACGTTTAGAATCCAGAGAGATACGTTCCGCGGTTCACGTGACTCCCTTCAAGCCATTCAGATTTATGGTTAAATTACATTGATAATATTTCATCATTACGTACTCTCCCCGTATTAGATATTATGGTTCAAGAGTTCCAAACACCCACGCACGGCTGCTTGTTTGTCAAAATCATGAATCAATGCTTTACAAGTGAAAACAAAATGGAGGGAAGGGGGGAAAAAAGGAAGTTCTCCCACGAACGAAACGACGCCTTATAACAGATAAAACGTCTCGTAAAGGCGCTAATGCACGTTTTACAAGCGCGTCCACGAGTCGACCGACATGTGAAGCCGATAGCAGCGGATCCTCGTGGAATTTGCCTTAGTGCTTTACGACGAGATCGTAAAAATGTATCCGTGCCACTCTTAGGCGTCGCGGCGCAAGGTGTCGAGCATAGAAAGGGGGACACCGGAGGGAAGTCAGGACCGGCGCGTGAAGACGTCGGCGATGATGCAGCAGAGTAAAACAATGCGTTTAGCATATATTCTTTGACATGTAAAAATTGGTGGTCATTGAGTTTTGTAAAAAGAAAAAGAAAACGAAAAGAAAAGAAAGAAAAAGACTCACCGATAGTAATCCTTCTTGCAGTAGATGTTGCCGTCCCTGCTGAAGCACGTTACCTCGCCGTCGAGGCCCTGACGACAGTGGGAACATTGGAGACAGGCCGCATGCCATCTTCTGTCCACAGCCTGAAGATAAAACCTGTCGGATATCCTGAGGCCACATCCTGCGCAGACGACGGCCGGGACGTCCTCGGACTGGGACGGAGGCGTGGGCGGAGGTTCGAGTTTCGGTACGGCGTGAAGATGCTCCGACTGTTGATGTTGCTGTTGCTCTTGCGAATGATGTTCTTGGGCCTGATGTAGATGATGATGATGATGATGGTGATGATGATGCGTGGTTTGGGGTGGCATGCTGAGGTCGTTGGACTGTTCATAGTTGCTTGTACGATATTCGGTACCACCTGGCGAACCATAATTTTTTGATAAATGAGTCCCAATTGATTGTCAAAAATGACGGATTTATATATTAGAGTGATTTCCTTTTTTTTTCTAATTTTCTTTTACGCTAACCTCCAGGAGATCCGTAGTCCCTGGAATCGTAGGGCGTCGTGGAGCTGTCGTAACAATTATTATTGGTACCACAGTGGGTCTGATGGGTCAGGGCCGTATGATGATTGGTCCCGTGATGATGGGCCGCGGGTGGACTGCAGGGTAAGGTCGTAGGTCTTGCAGCGTCTCCCATCGACGCTGGTAGACAAGGGCTAAGGTCACGGGCCTGGTCGACACCTCCTGGCCCACCTGTACTGCCAGGCCCTCCTTGGCACCCCAAACCCAAGCCGCTACCACGCTCCTGAGAGCTTGGCGGCTGCTGAAACAAATCATAGAAAACGTGTAAGAATACTGGACTAGGACGTCGATTAAGTGAAACAAGACAATTTGGGCCTTATCGGTAAATAATTTTCTATTTCGGTTGTGTTCTTCGTTTCCACGAGTCGATACGACACCTGTTACTTCATTTATCCCTTTTTCTTTTTTTTCTCTCTCTCTCTTAACATTCACCTGCTCTCACCGATCATCGAGAAATTATGGAAAGTCCCATGGCCGCCCATTTAATTGGGCCTCAGTTGGAACGATCAAACGCGCAACGAGTTTTCTCATGAGAAAATTTACAGGCCGAGTGCGTCGCGAGTGCGACGTCATAAATATGCCATGACAAATGTCGTTCCCTGTTCAGCTCCTGCAGTGTGGTATCCACTCTTTAAAGTAAAGCCGCCAGAGTGCGCCACAGGCGTTCCAGTCCTTTATACATTCCCTGTGTACTCTTATACATTACATCGGACACTCCCCCTAACTATTAAACCTACTACTATGGCTTGGTACCGCAATACTCAGTGAGACTGTACATACAAACGTTCATACAATTTCCCTTCGACTGTATCCAAACTACAGTCGACCACGAAACCGATAATAAAATGAAATCGTGCATTTGCATTGGCCGAAACGCTTCGCTGAACTCTCCTGGCCTGACTTGATATCTACTCGGAGCACCTTCTAAATTACAAAACAAAGAAAAAAAAAACAAGGAAAAAAAACAAACGATAAATCACGCAATAGGACCCAACGGCAATGGTCCCGTAAATCAGACCAGACGGAAGTGACGTGTACGTTAAAAGTAAAAAAAAAGTAATTTTCCTAAGAGAAGCAATAATCAACGGAACGAAGCACTTAAGAAATCCTATCGTACACCGAGTACAGAGTTAATAGAGGAATAAATCCAGCCAAGAAGTATGCGAGGTGGAATCCAAAAAGGTGCGCGCGTCGTCAGTTAGGCGAACGAGCGGCGAACGGCGGCGGCGCGACCCTATGAGACGCCATAGACGTCGCGACGCTGATGGATGTCAGGGTGGCTCGTATTCCACGTTGAAGAAAGGCATATCAGAAAGATGGACGCGTACGTATATATAAGGAGGAGAAGGAGGCGAAGCGTCGCGCGCATGCGGAGCAACCCTATAAGGCGCCTACGTCCACCAATCGGAGTGGCCGCCGTGTTTCAACTGTCAACGCGCCGCGGCGCAACTTCGCGACATAAATTATCGTCGCCGCGAGAGAGTCGCCCGCTAGGAAAACCAATGCCGTACTTTACGATTGCAGATACCGGTATTTACGGCGGACTCAGCAAACGACGACGTCGCCAACTGCCATGAGGTTTAGTGGCTGCTATCCTGGATAGCAACGTCGCCATTCGACTAGCCAATGGCCGACCGGCTGTACTATAATACCCTGCTACTCCACTCCCTAGACAGTAGGCTAGTGTATATACATATATATATGCATGGGGGGGACGTACAATTATTCCGACCTAACCTCCATTACCAGGAACATATCATTTCTAGGTTCGCTCAAGTTAGGTTAGGTTAAGGAAACGACGCCCGGCGCTGTACCTAACGCGAAACCGTATACCCCCCACCCCACCCCCTGAAGAATTCACCATTTTCTTTTTCTCTCTTTACCCCCTTCCCCTTTCTTTGTCATTCAATTCCAAACTTCTTCACCACGTCTGTCCGCGACATTCGATTTGGTTTCCCACGAAACCGGACCGTCATTCCTTCACCTCCTGGGTCCTCATCCCCCGGAGGATACCACTGTCCTTTCCGGGAGTGCGAGAACGTCGGGCCTCACCGGAGATCGCACTCAGCACTCGCGCGAGTGAAAGTCGCGCGAGCGAATAGCTCGCGCTTGCGCAAGATCCCCTCGGCCTTTTTCATTTTTCGCGAACGTGAAGGAAATAACGAGCGGCCACCCTGGGGGAGACACCTTCTGGAATTCGCCAGGATTAACCGACGCGGTGGCTATTGCTGTTGCTGCCTACCAGTCGGGAAGCTTCTTTGTTGTTGTTCCTGTTAGACGCTATAGCCACAATCGCCATGTCGATGCCTTTGTAAATCGTCATTTAAGAAATCAATTGTTCCACCACGTTCGAACGGTATACTGACTCATTGTTGTTGTTGTTGTTACCGTCATTCTTGAACTTGTCAAAACTTATCAAACGTACATATAGAAGCAAACTGACCCAAGCCCTCGTAGTAGGATCGTTAAGATATTAAACGGTACAAACAGTTCAAGTGTCAGGATGACGTGACGTATTCATCCACGTGTTCGGGATAACGGCTCAATATGTGACGGACAATAAAGAAAAATAGGACCCATTCAAACGTTCGAAACTATACGTAAGGCCCAACTTAGGACAGTAGCATCCGATCCAGCATCCCTAAACAATTCCTAAGAGACTCTTCGTCAAGAGCAAAATGACACCCGAGCATTAACAATTCGACAAAATATTCTTGTATCTTGTACACAAAAAAATAACAAAAGTACAAAAACTATCAAATTTACGTCCACGTTCATTATCATCCACTTCCTATACATTGTGCCATTTTTTAAATTTTTATTTCTCCCCCGTCTAAATCCCATCCTATCGACTTAACCACCCTAATACAGGGTCGACCGGAAAATTCTAATTCGCCTAATACACTGTACAATAGCATTGTCAACATTTGTGGCAGTGGTCGGCAACCGTATGGGAAGCAAGTTTGCCAGCAGTCACTATCAGCTTCCTCAGTTCGACCACCATGCGGACAACCAGATAACACACTGGCTTTAACTAGTGTATATATTCTATACGTGTGTATATATATATTATATACCATTATACATATATAATATATTATATAGAAACTCGTACGAAGGTCCCCGTGGTTTTGCCGTTAGGTGCTGCGTGGGCGACTCTTAACACCGCACAACACGATACGCGCTATCTTTAGTTTTTCTACGCAATCGACTGGGCCACGCATGACGACTACTGAATGCCACACTTTTTGGTACCAGGACTGTACCCTAGTACACGTATGTTATTTAGGAGCCACTGTGTTATACGGATCGTATGTTATTGGCAGAATATAGATTTTTCATAACTGCATATGTACGGAGTGTATAGGAATTGATTATATTGATTATAAGGATCGATGATCATTATAATGACGTATCACAGTGATCTATGATCAATTCATCACTATAGTCTGCACGATGGGTATATTGTCTATTGAGATTGCGTAATACTGACACGTGCACTATTCTGTCAAAATTCACTTGTGTTTACATTGACACGTGCGTCACGCACGTACTAATTCGCGAAACCGCACGATCTTTCCTGACAAGAACCGCATGACTGTACAGATGACAGATTATTCGATCATTCGATCGGAACGAAGAGTCATTTTTTTTGTGGGAACTCGAAATTCTATTTTTCGGAACGAAATTGTTTCTATACTTTGTATTGATGGTTGAGTGTCTATTAATGACTGTGATATCTGATCTTCTGATCGCGTATGTGACGTCACATTCGGCAAAATCAAAGGAAGTACGCAGGAATATTTAATTACGTTTTACGATCGCCTTGAGCGTCGTGAAGGAAGAGAAACAGAAAAGGAAAATAAAATAGACACCATGAACAGGCCGTAAAACGAGTCCAGAATCCGTAAGGCCAGATACACAAGGCTCAGTGGGTTGCATGACAAAAATGAAAATAAATGAGAGAGACAGATAAGGAGAAAAAAGAAGATAAGTACAGTTACACTCAAAGAATTTTTATATAAAAAATATTTTGTCAGTAATATTCTTCGATATATTTGTATATGTAAATATTATATTTATATAGGCTTCCTGTGAACTGCATCTGTTGCACGCAATGGGCACGAGTCATTGAGGGGTCGTCCAACCGATAAATCGGTATACGTAATCTCGGAGACGTCGGGACGCCCGGCGTCATCGTCGTGGAGAGTAGAGAAAAACGGGACTGATAAAAAAAACCGAGAGTGTCATTCAAAATGAAATCGTGTTGCTATTGGGAAAAGTATAGATCAAAGGATTGACTAACGACGGGATGGAATTAATTTGAATTGAATTATCGAAAAATGTTAATAGCGAATGGTTATACGGATGTCAGTGGAATTGATGATGACGATCATGACGATTATGATGATGATGAAGCCCAATATGGTAGGGGCAGGATAAATGATTAGAATTCGTGCGATAAGACGCCTGTATCATTAAGGTCGCGTCGGTGGGTTATCTCGAAACATTTACTTTCCACGGTTACGCGCGGCTGTACGGAGAATCGACGGCGACGCCGGGCATCCTGACGCTTTTTACAATTCAAAAATGTCGTGGATCGACTCCGTGACGCGTTTTTCGCGGAGGGAAAGTCTGGCAATTTTTTTCTCTTAATTTCCCAGCCAAGTGTACAGTCGGACGACGTCCCGACGCTGTTCCTGCGAAAAAACCGATCTTCTGTCGCCGCTCTCTGTGGACCCGCCTTCATTATCGTTATCACTCGGCCGATTGATACACGCGAGACAGAGGTCAAATGCGCTGCGGAGAGTTTCAGTATCCGCGGAAACGTCAAAATTGAATGCAAGAGGAAAAAACACGAATTTTGAGTGAAAAGTACAAAACGAGAGTAAAGGGAATGGTATAAAAAAAAATTGAAAGTCTCTGGTAATTTATGCAAAATTTAGGAAAGTATCAGGAAACAATCATTTTTGTACACATTAGATATATCATCTCATCTAGTCCTCTAGCTATAAATTATAGGCACACGCGGACACCTGGGTATTCTATTATACTTGACTGTCATCCAAAATGATATTCTGGCTACTGGTCGTTTCAGAATCGGCCTTATAATAAATTTCATCCTCGGGGCGTAAATAATATCCCACTGCCGAGCATTTTGTTGATATCGCGTCGCCGGGGTATTAATAATAATTTATAAGCGTTTACGTATCCCCGTTTATATATCCCAGGTCGACCGGCAATTTTCTTATTATCGCACGCAGACGCTCAGCACCGAGACGCTCCAGCCGTCTTTATCGCGGCAAACGAAATGCATAATAATCATGGAAGCCGATATTGGAATGTCGTTGTTTATAAAGTTTCGACGCCGAGCGTCTTGAGAGACTAATCGGCGCCGAATTGACTGCTGATTAAATATGACAGTGACAACAGCCTTTTTGATATACTGAACAGATTATTTTCCAAACTATCTTTTATCATGCATTCTGCAAGCTACGTGAATTTCCATTTTTAACGATTTACGTGATTTAACAAGAATTTATTAACGCTATGATAACATCGTAAAATTGAGTATTTCGATCAATAACGATTTTAGACATTTTCGAACTGAATTAAAAATTTGATAAATTGACAGTTTCGCAGCCGTTGACAGATACGAAGATAATATTTTTTTTTCAATTTTTACAGTCATTTTTAACCCGAACTGATTAAAGATAAATGACCTATTAGATGACCTTGCTGTACAGATCGATCAGTAGGTACAGCAGTGCTACTTTAATTATTTAAGTCTTACGAACAAATAGCGACTGCCTTAGAGGAAGCTAGTTCGATCAAAACAATCAACAGTTTAGGATTACCAGTAGGTAATTAGGTTAATGAATGTCAAGCGCGAAAGTGTAAATTGAAACTGACGCGAGCCAATGAGAATACAAGAAATCAGGTTAGTCGACGAGGAAGAAACGAATCAATGGGAGTGTACCACCCATTAAGAAAATCAGGATGAAAATCCATCACTCTCTGCACTTATCTACGCGACCAAATCGTCCAGAAAATTTATACTAATTGCTGAATATATTAAGTAAACAGTACTGACAATTAATTAGGCAAAATATATTATCCGATTGTACAACTATTCCGTAAGAACATTAAACCATGTATGTATACTAATTCAATCAGTGTATTTGAAAACGGTCGTCCTGCATTTTTAATCATAGGACCTTCTCCACCCTGGGTGGTATCCTTACACGCAATTCTTAAAATTTGAGAACGCTCCCCAAATACGATCCTACAGAATTCCTCAATACGAAGAACGCTGTCCAGACTGGATAATATCCATTAAACTGTACTATTCCTGTATCGTAATATGCAAATAGGAAGCACCTAATAGTGCAGCTATACGAAAGTATAAGGAAGGTCGTCGTACACCTGCTTCAGGATCGCCATCCATTTCTGGTAACCTGGTGAAATTCCCTAGACTTTATGGAGAACAGATTGGAGCATTCACACAAGCGTCGGATTTCAATCAGAGACTGCATGATCACGGAGCCTATATTGACATTGGTAATGCTCTTCACTTTTTTCCCCTAACAAATGCATCCCAGTATAAACAATGTAAAACGTGTCATTAACCTCATAATTAATATTCGTCCTCATTCCCACACTGTCATTAAACTATACCCGTAATGGAGACTGACTGCCTGTATTCTCAATGACCATTTCACGGTTTCTCGATTTTACGTCGAGTTTCTACGGCAGTGATCCGATCCCGTCGAAGGACTCCCGAACCTTAATTCAATGACCTGACAGTAACTTAATCCAGAACCGAACACGAGGTCAATTGACTCTCGCTGTCAAATCAATCCTGCCAATCACGAGTACAACCCCAGTAGGCGACGTGAATGAAAAATTGAATAAATCCAAAACTACCCCGGTGCAATCTGATTCCAAAAATCAACGTACAACTGTAACTAGGAGCACAATTGTTATGGTTAAAAAAAATGTATCACTCGAAGCACCCTTAAGTAAACAGAGTGCAAGGAGCAGTCGCAGGACTCGAAGCGTCGGGACGACGATGCACCGTTGCGTCGGAACGTCCTGACGACGTCTTCGCGACGAAGACGGACGTAGAAGATCGCGTACTCACCCAGTGCATGCCGGTGTTGGGAGGGGCGCGCTCCTCATACACTCCCATCAGGGTGGCTGCTGTCGCGGGGTGGTTCCCGCCAAGGGTGTGAGACGTCGAAGCAGGTATAGGTGGACCGTGGGACTTGGACGCCGGTGACGCGGAGATGGCGTCCGCCGCGCGTCGTCCCACTCGTCCTTTATAGTTCCTCGTTTAACCTCAAAGTAACGTCAGGATCTTCCTGAACACGGTACACTCTGACGGGGTGCATAAAAACAAATCAAACACTTCACAACGGGACAGAAGGGGGATCGTTGAGACTCTTGATCGATAAGTAATACGGGATGAAGAACGAGATTCCTTGTCGAAATTCCTTCAGGATCAATCCAGGAATACGTCAGGACGTACGCCGTGGATGCCGTCGGCTCTGGAGACGCATAACGCACCTCCTCCTCTTCGCTGATTTATAACCTATATTCTTCGTTACACTTCTCTGGCGAGTTTATATCATGCAAAACAGTTTTTTTAACGTCGATCACATTTATTACTCAGCTTTAATAAAACACTGTACAGTTCACGCACCACTGATTGTATATATACATATGTATATGTATATAGGGGATAAAAAAAAAATTGCAAATCAAATCCGCACAATATTATTCAACGTTTATTATTATCTGTTACAAGAACAACACCCGGGTGCCATTCTTCTCGAGCGCTTTACTCCGTTTTGATTTAGCCTTCACTTTATGCTTTTTTAATGAACTTTTTAGCCGAGGGTGTATAGATACATTACGCTGATATTATACTGGCTCGTTGTTGCAGGTGTGCTGTAAGATCAGTCGGATATATTTATAGAGATTCTAGGTTATGAAATCCGTCCCGTTAACCGAAAACTTGTAAATTCAGCAGGCGTCGCACAAGTCGTTTCAGCGATAAACGTTGTTTAATTCGAGCGCGAAGGACGATATTATTCTGTCTCGTGAGATTGCTTTCGATAGTAAAAAGTAGAAAAAACAATGAAACGGGATCGGATTCGCGTTGGCAGACCGCGCAAGCACAGCGCATGTGCTCCCGGCGAGATAGGACTTCGGTCGGATTCGGCTCAAAACGCTCAAACAACGCGGTTGCTCAGACTCGGCTCGGGCCGCGAAGTGTAGTGAGGGTATGAGCCGGAGCTAGAGCCAGTAAGGTAAACAGCGCCACTAGCGGCAGTCTTGAGCACTGAAAAAAGTGGGGCGTCCAGTTACGCTCGGACAGCCTCCTTGCTCATTCCCACCACTCGGTGAGCTATTCTCCCCACTATAGGTCGACGTCTACCCCCCACCATTCATAACCGCAATGGCTCCGCCCACTTTGTGGACAATCAGCCCGCCTTGTTCTTTGGCCGACACTCTCACGAGCCACGAATCGATCTGTCTCTGTCTTATTCATGCTTGTCAACCATACTTCTGTCTCTCTTGCTCTCTTACCGCGATATTCTTGCTGGAGGATGCATTTGACCGTGTAGCAGCACTCTAGTCGCACACTGCTGAACTGCAGTTGGATGCATCGATGCACGATGCGAGGAAAGAAACCTTTTTTTACATAAAATTATGATACCTTTGCTATGGCATTTTTTTCATACTTTTTGGGGCTGTATCTTTCAGAATATTATTCTTGAGAAAAGTACGCGTGAGCGGACGCCTTCATTTTTATATGATTGAAAAATTGCATTGGACAGTTGAAAAGTGCATTCTGTCGTTATAAATGCATTAATACCGTTCTAAAAATCTAATACAATAGTTTCTAAGCTCTCTTGACTACCTAAGGGGTAATCGTCAAGATTATTAGTACTGTCACACACAATAAACCTCTACCCCCACTTTACTATACCTACTCAGCTAACAACAATGGGGTCACATTTACAGAAACACAATTAACAAAGTCGACCAAGATTTTTACCCATATATTAATTACAGTCCTAATAGCCGTCAGCCTTGAGCCCATTGACGTGCTTTACATTAATATAATTATGACTTAGCACATTGGTTGCACTGCTCGCGAAATTTAGCCTTGTACATAAATTTCTCAAAATTACTACCCTTACACGGTACAGTATTAATAGAAAATTCCCGTCGTCTCCTATCATCGTATTATGAATTCGTACCGGTAACTTCAACTACGAATATCTGTTATACTTCCTCCAAGGCCCAGAACTCTTGGTGAGAACTTTCACACGTATTCTTCTGCCACGAGGAACATCCTCTTGGTAGGCTGCTACCTATAAGCCATAGAGGAATCTATCGTCATCGCTTTTGGTATTGCAATAATAAAAAGTGTCTGACTATCTGGAATGAGAACGATGACTGTCACTGACAGCTATAGATAGTTGACCAAGTGACAGCCGTCGTGAACTGTCAAGAAGCAGCTGAGCCCATTTGACAGTTTCGAAAACGTCACTCGGGCAATACTTTACTTCGTACCGATATCTTGTCAGAATTATGCTTGATGACGATGACAATGATATTTTGAGATTAGGATTTTTTTTTGATATTTTTATACAAACTTTTCTATTGTTGTTCCTGTACCGTGTATACGTCATTAAGAATTGAAGACTTCGTGAGCCACTGAGATGGTAATTAGGTTATTTGAAATAGGATCACAGGCATTTACGTAATAGGTGTAATTTAATAATTTATCATGAACTCATTGTCGTTAAGCGATAATGAGAAAGTAGGTGCGCTTATAGGGCTGCCAGATGCGACGACTGCACAAGTGGTGATGATAACCAGCGACAATCTATCGATGACATTAACGGTGAAATTTATTTACAGCACAGCCCTTTAATTGGCGCTTGCACGAAGCATTGGTAAAATTAAAAGGGTTGAGACATCGAATGTCGAGAAAATCAGAAAAATTGAATTTTAAGGGCAAAGAAAAAAGAAAAGTAAAAAAATTGATAATATTCGAGACAAAAAAATTTTTATCTACGCGATGCGACGATATTACTGGTTAAAGAATGAAAATGAAATCCACTCGATTCTCACTTCGTACAAAGTATCAATAACTAATCGATAATATCGAAAATCGATAATACACAGACATCTTATGCTTGGAAATCCTCGAGTTGGTATCATACACTCCGAGCTAAGATTTCTAAAAGCGATAAGACTATTTACTTACGAAAAATATTTCTCAATACCGTTCAATACCACTCGAACTCTTGAAAAAAAATAACTTTCAAAGATGCATGCGTAAGCTCGGCCTATCCGAGGAAGCAGTGTAGAAGAGAGTATCCGATTCGGGTCACCGATATACGTCCGTCTTTCTCTTACGCACGTAATCGCCCATAAGCCCGTCTCTCTCGCACTCACGGCTGTCAGAGGACGTTCAAAAAATCTCCCTTTACGCCGATCGCTCGATCCGATCGGCTACTTGCCAAATTGACAGTGGTAAACATCGTTGACACTTGCCAATAAAATTATGTCAAACTCCACCGAACTTAACCTCTCGCGTGACAGCTGTCAGAACTAACTAGTGCGTTTACCTCGGATAGCCTTGTGACAAAAAAAAATGTGACAAGTAGGTAATAACTCATTGTAATCATTAAAAGTTTCAGTGCACGAAAGACAATAGGCAACTGTCACGATTTATCTTACTGTCAGTACATAAGTGACTGGCGTCAATATATATCTGTATATACACGCATATACTGAGAAAAATATAGTTTGACTGTACATCATGTAATTATGATTTATGCAAAAATGTATAAATTTATGCATTACGTATTATTAATATATTCATCGGCATATGCATTATTGCCATAATATTCGTGTCTTGACACTATCACAGAAATTTAGGGATTCAGTGTTGGGAGTTCCTGCTTTTTGTGCCCGAAACTGAAACCATTTTTTTTAGGTGCATCTACGGATTAGGTGAGTAGGTGTATATATATATATCAGAGCATTGCGCAATTGTGATAAACCATAACGAGTTTATTCCTATCTGATATGTTAGGTACGATTAGAACTATATTTGTGACACCTTATATATATTTTTTGTATATACAGTGTGTATGGTACTTATAATGATAATAAATAGTGTGAATTAGATGTAAATATATCCCCATGTATATCTACTTGTAGATATATCTATATACGAATAGTATTAAAGACTAGTAGTCTGGGAAGGAAATAAATTAATGTAACGCCCTTACGTAGTGTTTAGTTGACACTGTATCTTCTACTACATGACTATATCTTTTAGTATATGTACCAGCTGTAGTACTATAGTGCCACCTTCGTCACGCACGAGTAGCCTAAGGTATATAACTCAGGGCGATAAGACACTGCGATTTCCGATTCTTAATTAAATTCCCAGCGTCTTTATCAGGGACGCACGGCAACGATCAGCTCTCTGGATCTATACGAGTCAATAGATCCGTGGCGATCGATAAATTGACGATGAGATGCCGAGATGCTGATCGTCGATCATCGATCGAACGTTTTGCGAAATAGAAAAATCGATGGGACGCAAATGGTTAAATAACTGTACACTGTGTATATCCATATACATAGGTATATAGTGACAGGAGAAATCTAGGAATGACAAATATTCATCTGTTTGCGCAGTCAATAAGAGATAAGGGAACGCGAGATAAAAGAAAACTAGGGAAATGCATAAAGTCAGTGAGTCGGGTACCTGATTTGAAAAAAAAAAAAAAAAAGTCACTAGATGGAAATAGGAAACTGTCTGCTCTTCTTCCTATAGGGAATTCTATTCAAATCGATGATCAACCGAGCGAACAGCAACATCCGGTGACGCACTTTCTGTGGTTGGGAGGTGTATTTCTTTTCTTTTTATCTTCTTTTTTTTTATTTCTTTATTTTTCTACCTCCCTTCCATCACTCGCACTCTTTTCGCCTCTAGGGTTTTTCCATCTGTTCCGTTATTCTTTTTTTTCTCTTGTTTTATTTCGCTGGATACCCTTCATCTTTTCTCGCTCTCTTGTCTCGCTGGAAAGTCCCACTTACCTTGGAGACTAGTCGCTTACTCCTTACGCTTTTTCTTTTTCTTGATCTATTTTTTTCATCTAGTTCCAAGCTGACTAGCTATTCCCTAGGCTAGTTACTTTATCGGGTCGTACCGATCGTCGTATTCCTCGTAGGATTTTCGATTAGCGGTCGACCACGAAGGAAATGAATAATGCAATCTCCTTTGGTGTGGCTGCTGACTTTTTTCATGTGACGCCTCGACGCCTACGATCGACGTCTCGACGCTTCACGCCCGGAATCATTCGGTTCTTTGGTACGAGCCGCTTATCGAGGCAAATCCAGAGATGAAAAAGAAAAGTACAGAAATAATTTATCCGTAGCAGCCAAGACCACGTGATTATCTTTTTATTGGAAAATCAAGAGAGGACGTCATTTCTCTTGTGAGAAATACTGCCAACCTACAACGACTTAAATATATAACAGACTCTCGACGATCTATATCGGTTTCACTTGATTCTCACATTTTCGCGAATAATCTGCTTCCATCTCTTCGTCGATCAAATGTCGTATAGAAAATTCCAAAATTCTAATAAAAAAGCAGGTTGACCAAAATACAATTTTCCTTCCCAATATTCAAAGTCCCCAGAAGGCACCAGGCCGTTAAATTTGAAATTTGATTATCGAATTCGCCAACGAGGGTTGGCCACCCCACCAACAGCAGGGCCGTATCATCAATGCCGAGTTACCAGTGAATAAAAAAAATATTAAAAAAAGACTATTTGCAAAATAACAGATTTTTCGCGAGATTACCTAAAGGATGGGCCAACTGCCACCAAAAATAAATACAAAGACAGTCACAGTCTGAGTTATAATAAGCAGTAGCTCAGATAAATAGGACGATAACTAAACTTAGAACTTGGTACGCACGAGTATGTATATAGCTGCTATACCTATACGTACATCTGTCTCACGTGAGTACGTCCCTGTATCTCTCCCCCTCTCGCCCCACCCCCCCAAGGGTAAATCAGAGAATTATGTTGGTAACATTGCGATATAGAGCACAGTCACATACATACCTGTACTCGTGAGAGACACGAGAGAAATGGAAGCCATTGGAGATGGGATATATAGAAATGAAGAGAGAGCAAGATAGAAGAGGGATGCTGGGGAGGTGGTAAGAGAAAAAGAAAAGATAAATAAAACGTTCCAAAGTCTCGGGAAAGATAGGAGCTGATTTACTACGGGGCCCCGTGATTCACGACTACGTGCCACATCTGATCGCCAGGGGCTCCCAAAAACATCGACTTGGACGTTACTGAGGAGAAACATTTTTTTTTGTATTTCAGTCGACCAAGAGAATTATTATTATTTTTATTAAATAAAATTTTGGGCCTAATTATATCGATGAATGTATAGTTATCGATAGTATTTGTTTACCCAGCTGGAGAATCGAACTGCTCTGAAAATCTCGGATAAGCTTATACGAACTTTCGCAAGTGAATATCCGAGATAAATCTGAGATTACGACGATAACGAAATCAGTGTCGCTTCGTTACGCAGTAAGTCGCATGACGTCAGTCGTTGCGACGTCCCGACGATAATTGCCGTTATAGAGACGTCTAACTATTGCCTGTTAATTATCCCTTAGGAATTAAGACTGCGACGAGGATCCGCTATAACGATCTTGGCGTATAACGATACTTTGAAACGGACTCGATTTAGAAACCAGCCTTAAAGAAGCAACCCGTTACTAAAGAAGTATAGTAATATCAACTAAATTTGCTGTCCTTGTCAAAAATAAAATAGAAAAAATTGCGATACATACCTTAATAGTAAATCATTGAAAATCTAACGGAACTTACGCGACTCCTCCGTCTCCCGTAAAGGAAGTCCCGTGTCGGGACGCCCAGCGTCGGTTCGCGGCGGGCGTCAAATTTAAAGGTAGAGGATCCATACATAAGGGCGCACTCACAATTGTGAAAGGTTTCTCTCCTGAACGGTACGGGCCCATACACTTAACGTCAATACTCGCCCCTCGTAAACGCTTCATGGAAATTCGGGGCTAGACTAAACGACCCACCCCTAAGGACATTGTCGGCATTGTCCTGAACTGGTGCAGCCACAAGCAAGACATAGTATACGGTATCCACTATAGTGACGTAGTAGAATAGTAGTAGAATAGTAGTGGCATAGTAGGAGGTTAACGTAGAAGAGTGGACAATGGCTATGGGCCAGTTACACGCGCGACAGCTATGTTACAATGAGTTTTAGTAGCGAATGACAATAGTGGCAAGACTGGTAGAGCTGGACCACGTGACCACGTGACATTTGAAAAATCCATAGTTACCATAGTATATAGGTATACTGTGCTGTGCATAGTTAAACAATAGTATGGAAGGAAGGAAACGCGTTGAAAAATCTATATAAAGATATTCGAACGTTTTCGGAAGCTTTGTCGGTCCGGTTTTCTGTGTTGAGAAAATTTTTGAAAAAAAATTTTTACGACCCTTCCACTATGGCTTTGGACCTTATTCGAAAGTCTACGACTCCTTTGAGTGCGCGTGCCTCTCAATACACCCTCTGAGGATTACACGGGGGATTAGTGTCCAATGGCGACAATGATCGGCGAGACCGATTGGCAAATCGTCTATGGAAAATTTGTTTTGGGAAAACTGAGATCGTTCTACGTGATTGGTAATACGTGATTAACTCGCAACGCTCTGACTTTCACGTGGATTTTACGATAATAAGGGTAGTTTTACGATTTTACAGGATTATCCCACCTTTGTCCTAGAAATTGATTTATTCGATACCACATATTGGATTTTCGAATTGCGTTTACATTCATTACGCAATTGTATCGAATTATTTATATTAATATTGAATTGCGTTTATTCGTAATCGGCCGTGGGATTACGGCTAGCTGTTGTTATTAATTTCGAGATTGTGAAATGTAACGGTAGAAATATTCGATTTAACCGTATTAATTATAAACTAATAGATTACAAAGATTTCCTATGAATTTGGATATTCGTGTATTTCGTATTTTATAACGATATATAATTATTCCTACGTTAATTAATATCCAATTGTATTTATTCGCGATCAGCCGCAATAACAGTCTTTTGTTATTAGAATTTAAAAATTCTAAAAATATATAAAAAAATTCCAACGAAACGCAATTTCGCAATTTTCAAAAATTATATGTCTTTCTGATACTATTTATCACAGACTATACTATTATTAGGTATTATTACATACGCATTGTATATTCGATAAGAGTCAATAATTATAAAAAACATTAATAAAATCACCTCAAGGCTTTATATCAAAACTCAAAGTACATTCCCCCCAAGAATTTCCCACGAGTTTCACAGAATAATAATATGGCCCAACAACAACAAACAACAACAACAACACGAACAGCCAATAAGATGTCCTACTTAAATAATCCCTCCTTTTTAAAATTCACGATTCGCTCTCAGCTTAAGGACGTTTATATGAACGCAGCCACTTCGAGCGAGATTCCTGACGCTCCGGTTTCTTACGTTCTTACCAAGTGCTGTCCCTTTGGCGGGTTTTAATGCAGGCGATTCCTATGCGCGAAGGTTCGCGCATAAACTCCTTTGGCCAGCGTATAAAAGCGACTGCAGCTCCATGGAAGGAGCATCAGGGATGCGCGGGGTGCCCTGGCGCCTATCAACTATTACGGCACTGGACTTTTCCACTTAGGCTTAAATCGCAGAAAAAAAACGTTACGCCCCATAAGGGCCGATAGGGGAAGTGAGTGTTCTTTATTTTCTTTAATTCGCAAAGTTAGCACGAACAAATTATACGGATATAGTAGGAGTGAGTATTTACGTACAGTATATATAAAATGCATATATTTATATTAGTATACAGTTTATGCATAATAGGCGCCGGTGTACACTGGAGGGTCGACAAATTTGTCGCGACTAATTGCCAGGATCTCAGTAATTAACGAATCCCAATTCCACCCGGAGTCTCCTTTGCTCTCTCTCTCTCTCCTCTCTATTTTTATTATTTTTTACCCTTTTTCTTCTTGTATTTCTCTCACACGATTTTTCTCTCGCACCGATGCATTTAGTAGCGACCTACGTGGAGCGAATCGAAATCAGGTCCCGTATATAGGATGCGTTAATTAGTATATCTATATACACAGCAGTGTTATCTGTTAATTAGTAAACCAACTACCGAAAGTAATTAACATCACGAATACCGGTAATCCAGCGATACCGATACTTCCTACCAATTGAATTTATTAAAACCAATAAATATTTTTATAACGAAATATATGGTTTTTTTTTTTTCAAAAACCTAACCAAAAGACTAACACAGCCACGAAGTAGGTACTTGATAATTTTGCTCTATCGAAAAATCCTTCCCCCACTATCTCTACCCTTATACGTAATATCTGTGCGCGTACAAGACTCGTACCAACAATCGGGATTGGACACCTGAATTTCTGGGCCCTATAAAGTAAACCCTATAGGGACTAAAGGGACCAATGGGTATCCTCTTACCGACACGTGCTAGCCACGTGCCTGGGACTGGCCTTACTTTTCGGTGAGACGCCAGTAGGAGTACTATAGTGTGCGTGTGTACGTGTGTCTAGGTATAGGATAGAGAGAGCCTGTAGGTGTATGGGGACTTGTAGTAGTGTGAGTGCGAGCGCCGCGAGGAGGAGAGAATTAAAGGAGGATGGAAAGGAAGAAGGGAGGAGAAAGAAGATGGAAGGGAGATGAACACACGCGTCCCGTTCGCAACGAGGGTTCCAGGGAATCCAGATCCCATAAGGCTATTAATTAAGCGAGATTTGAGACACGTCGGATTTCGAGCCCCACGCGAATTTTTTCAGATAATGGGATCCGGTTGCCTCAAAGCTGTAGGCGCTCTTTGAACTCATCTCGAACGTTGGAGATGCGTAAGGTTGGCTTAGGTTAGGAAAATCCATAGTACGAAGATGATATTAGAAAGTTTTTTTCTATTTCCGTTTTTTTTAGTATCTTCGAGGAATCGTTTGAAAGGTGAGATCCGATTGGTAGTGACTTTTTTTTCTAATGGAGTAACTGTTTTTTTTAATAGGGAAAATATTTGTGTGAAAGGTCAGAGGTTAGGTTTGGTATTAAAAAATGAATAGGGAAAAAAAAGAGTGACGTGATGCTGCACGTCATAAAGATCAAATTCCACGTGAGCTCCTATATGGTGTCTTCGTGCTCACGCTTTGACGGCTTAATCCCGCGTGTAAAGCGATACCACTAGGACTTTGACGAGACACGATCTGACTGAGGGTAAAAGATACCCCATAAAAAAAAAAGAGGCAACCCACCCTTCTTACCACCCTACGAACCATGAGCTGGTCCCTTTTTATTGTGGGAAAGGAGAACGGCCCTTTGCCGGGATTTATGCACGTTCGCGTTGTTACGGCTCTTTTTTATTTTGACGTTTTACCTCATAAAGGGAAAAGGGCAGAAAAAAGGGGGAAAATTTTATTTTGAAAAAAAAACACTGTAAGAGCATTGGATTCTCGTAGCCGTAAAATTGTATTAATAATAGAAGCAACGAAAAGAAAATTTTTTATTCGTGCAACACGTCCATAGAATTGTGAAACAATAACGAGAATTTCGCACTCAGTCCAATGGGAATTAACATGAATTTTCACATCACAATGATATTGTACTTACAGTGCGCAAAAGTATGTTCAGCATATTATCCAGGTCAGACGATTATGGTATCACGCAATAAATAGAAAATAATTCACGGTTGCTATAAAGGAAAAAATATATATATATGAGACGGCAAACGGATACGGAAAGCAGGGCGGCTTATATTGGCTCCCCCCGTGAAATCACCATAAGAATCCAATAAACAATGCGAATAGGTGTGCGTCCCTAGAGGGAATCCCGTTTCGACGTTACTCGACGTTCATCCATCAACCTCGTGAAGACGCAGCAGCGCCTGACGCGTGCGCGCCCGTGTCAGAGGTACAGTCGTTGATTGATAAAACGTCAAATTAGCCAGAGAGATTTTTGTGGTAACGTTAAACCACGTGTGCACGTGTGGACGTAGCAGAAGCATGACTGCTTGGCTAATAAGAAATATTAAAATCCCATAATAATTATGCAAGCCGAGAAAATTGATTGCGTCGTCATTAAGTGGAGCTTAGTAACTGGAAACCGAAAAAATGGGAAAAAAGTAAATTAGTGGGAAAGAGGGGGGAGGGGGGGCAAAAATGTAAAACGGCGCAAGGCGGATATAGGAAATAGCTGTCGAATAAGGGATGTTAAGGGAGGGGGGGAGGTCTGGGTAGAAGGTGGAGAGTAAGAAAGAAGAGAAGAAAGAAAGTAAAGAGAGAAAGAGAGAAAATAAATGTGCGTAAAGAGGACACCTGGTTGCCAGGTTTCGCAGGGACCAGCAGGTGTGAGGATGGCGTCGATGGTGGTGGCAGTGTTGAAAATTCGAAAAAGCGTCAGGCCTGACAAAAGAGCGTGACGGCGTGACGGGACGCTGAGCGTCAAGGGTGAACCTAGTGATTTTACACAAATTAACCCAAAGCCGCATGCGGTTCGGTTCACTCGCCATTTTCTTCCGCATCAATCCCTTCAACAGCGCCAATGGCTGGTCTGCCTGTTCCTGTCCTTTCCTATACTACCTACAGTACGTATGCCACGTACCTGCTAACTACTGTCCGTTTATAGTTCTGTACGTTCTTTATGGTTGAACAAGACTGGCTGTGAATATATTGTCCGCAAAAATATATACAGTGTATATTGTAAATATATTTTATAATATATACAGTATATAAGATATATTTTTAGCTATTCATATAGCGTATTAGAGTTTATATTAGATATTTTTTTTTTCTTCCATAGCCAATGACGATCCCATCCGAGTTGATGACTTCACCAAGTTAGTCAGTCAGCGAGTTAATAATTAATATCGTACGATAAAAAGCGTCGGCTCGGTCGTGATATAATTTCTTCTCGAATCCTCCAGACAATTTATCGATCCTTATTAGAGATCCGATCGGTAAGGATATATAGGTACGTCCCTGCACGACGTGAAATCTTTCACAATGTCCTGGAGATGACACGTGCGCGACCACAGGGACATGCACTCCCCGCAGCGACGCCGGGCGTCCGTAAAATCGGACGACGCCGTGTTCCACCTAGCGTAGCCACCTAGCGTGACCGCATTCATTCGCAATCATTCTAGTGTAGTATAGATGGTATATATTATATAATGGGGCCCTCGTGCGCACGCGCGAGATTACAAGCTTCGATGATTCTCAATGACGGATCCAACGTTGGATGCGAATTTCATTCTGAACTAGTGAACCCGACTTTATCCTGTTTCAAA
Source organism: Pachycephus smyrnensis (assembly GCA_030142225.1). Lineage (NCBI taxonomy): Eukaryota > Metazoa > Arthropoda > Insecta > Hymenoptera > Cephidae > Pachycephus > Pachycephus smyrnensis. Next base: position 165,184 of record JARQST010000165.1, read on the forward strand.
ATCATGGGGTACGTAAGAACGAGTCTTTAGTATCGTATACCTATGTATATAATTCCTAAAGAAATAACTAGAATTACGCTTTATAAAATTTAATGATCATCGATTGATCAAGAAAAAAAAAATAAATAAAATATTGAATTTTAATTTGTTTATTCATTGTCGCAATCTCATCTAATATTTAATTGTTATATATCGAGCACTGTATAAAAATGTTTCTCGGTAATGCAATCATGTTTGATGATTTTGTCGAAGTGATCTGGCAAAGAAAAATGATATCTTCAGATACGTACGATTGAGATGCGTCAAGGGATGCTGCCAATCTCTAAGATGACATCATCGTTACGTCATCCGGCACCGAATAAACTAACTGGGATCAATCCTTAATGATTCACACTCTGCCACATTGTATTCATACTATTGAATGGGATCTATCGATCGTCACCAGCATGGTATACATCGGATGTACCGTGATGATGGACCAAACGATGCTGTACGAACTCACGAGCAAACAAAGTGCAATATTTATGCTTTTATAAATAAGACGAAAAACACGTTGGTTAGTCATTATAAATACGAAATTCTAAACTGTCTCGTCCAGGTGGTCCCATTTCGAGGCAGCAACCTGCCGCCTTGGTACTTAAGGCCCCGATGAGGCCCCGTCACCAGAGTCCACTCCAGCTGCCCGACCTTGACACGATCCTGAGACGGGGAATCCTGAGACATATTTAATCTACTTAGTGTCGATGAACGACATTGAGAAATTTCTTTAAAAAAGTAAAAATAATAATCGACATCGGATACGCGTCGGTACTGTCAGGCCCCAAAAGTGTCCCCGATATTTTTTGGTCCCCCATTTTTTATCCATGCATCCCACGAGGTCAAAGTTCATGCGCTACGATAATTTCCCGAGATTATCTAAAACTGCCAGATAAGATCCTGGACCAATTTGTGACTCGACACCGGTGTGGACCCACGATGCTTAGATTTATTTGAAAACCAATATGGCGGCCCGTTCGGTACCGTTACAGCTGTAAAATGGTTGTGTGATAAAAAAAATCATCTACGTAACATTACGAGCGCCTTGGCTTAATTTCTCCAAGAGCTTTCCCATCTTCTTAAACTCGCTGTAATCCCGCATTCTTCCGTCTGGTTTCCACGTCCACTCCTCGAGGAAGACCAACCTGAGAATTCTTCTAGGACGACCTTGATGACCTTCCACACACGAGTTCACACGAGTCCTCTTTATACCCGCGTCGTCTGAATTTACGTCCCACATCTTCTCCTGGCCCGCAGTCTCATGCTATCCACCTTTGGGAGGTTTTCGTTGCATCTTCTTATCTGCATCAGAGATCTCGAAATTCTACAGTTAGATACTATTTTCATTATTATCCTTATCTCCTGACATTGCCTCAGGAATTTTCACTGGAGCATCGTGCATTTTTTCTGTATTAAAACGAGCAATGGGATAAGGAGAAATTTAGTAGAATTTTTAAAATATCCTCAGGTGGACCGATAACCATTGAGAAAAATGAGTCCCAAAAATTTGACGGAAGCTGCATCTCTCCGAGGGATCCCGGCGAAATAGATTTCTCGAAGATCAGCCAAGAGATCGAAGAGGAAGAAAAAGAAGAAGAAAAATCATCAGCAAAGACGGAAGCATTCGTGGAATTCCATTTTGAAATGTATAGTCATCGTGGATGTCCATTTCGGGGTCTTCGTGGGGCCTGATGGGGCCCGAGTTGACACGACCGAAATCAAAGAGCGCACGAGGGAGCTACCGTAACGCTTCCCACGAGGAAAAGGATAATTTTCATCGTTCAAAACGGCCCCGAGAATAGACATCTCGCGTCTAGTATCTCCTGAGATGGTCGATACTGTTGCGCAAGGTAGCCAACGTTAAGATTTGGGATGCGACAGATCAAAATACCAGATATGCTTCGAAATTCCAACCAAGAAGCTTCTGATTCGTAGCCATTAGAAAAATCGATTATTAATGAATGGCAGTGACTCGCCTGTCACGTGGGTCGGGATGGAATTTTCTGACCACCCTATATACTAACAATCCTAATCACAATCCAAAATTTTACAATATATCCTCAAAGTAGTAAAATCACAAAAATATTTGGTATGCAAGAGCAACGCATTGTTGAGTGATTTGCAAAATATTTTTTTTGCAAAACTACACAAAAATTCCTTTTGTCAATTCCTCAAAGGAAGCCACGCGCGATATCGACCTTGGCTCTCCTGATACATTTAAATAATTAAAAGACGCACGCACGCGTAAAAGGACGAATGCTGATCCAGCTTTAATTCACCTGTCCCCTATAACATTTCGGGCACAGGAAGTGAAGGGAAGTGAAGGGAAGTGAAGGGAAGTGAAGTGTATCAAGTCCAGTTCACGATATGGCAATGATGTAGAGACAGTGCATTATATCGTCCAAGATCGGCTATTAAGGTTGTTTACTTGTCGAAATCGTTAAGGACGAGCCCGCATGTAACTGTTGTCAATTTTAAGCGTGACAACTGTACGGCACTAATTTTAATGACTTAACTGACTTTGATCACCTGTCGCCATTGTTATTATCGTCAGGAATAATGGTAAGACACTCTCGACCAATAGAGCAGCAGGTTCACTGGCATTGGGCCTATTAATAAATTCGCACTGCTGGACAATGTCTCCTATACGCATCGTAGATAGGCGCCTACGCCTTACTATAGATACACCTTAAAGCTTAAGGCTTGTATGCACTGTAGCGGATATATTTACTGTGTGCGCAAGGTAGTATCTCGTGTGCAGTTTGTAGCATTCGAAGTGCGCGGTTATTTACGGCTGGAAGTATTAGAGGTGGATATAAATGTCGGTATTGCAGACACTTAACAGTCCGTATATCAATCAGACGCCCAAGTGAGGGTACGGCCCCTTGAGCATCTCTAGAGTGGGCCCCCGAGCGCGCACCGGCGTCGCGACGCCCTGCTGTGCCGTCCAGTTCGTACTAGATGATACGCGCTAACGCCTTCGCTTTGCCTTTGGATATCCTGCGCATCAGTCTTGGAAATAAATTGCCCGTTTTTCTAGGCTGGTACCAACCTGAGAGTACTAAACAATTTTTTTTTATTTTTTACAAGTTTTTTTTCAAAATATTTACTTGGGAAATTTATGTTTAACCATACGTATATAGGTCTCTCTCTCTCTCTCTCTCTCTCTGTCCACTCTCTCTCGTGTTATTGCTGGTAATCCATGAATAGCGATGAGCAGCAAAAAAACAGATACGTATCGAAGGAGGTGGTTTTAGCTGTGAGCGTCCCGACGTCTCGGGCGTCTAGACCCCCGTGGCCGCATCCGCGCTACTCGTAAATAAGGCACGAAGTGCGTCGCCTTGGGTCACATCACTACCGGCCGCTCGATAAGCCCGATAAGACGCATAAAGAATACTTGTCTACCACGTCTTCCATTCCCGACTCTGTTCCTCTCGTGTTCTAACACCGACGCACCGACGCTCAGCGTCCACGGGCGTCCCTATAGCGCTCACCAATACCCAGGGCCTTACGGCTCATCCGCGCTGCCGAGACTCGCTATCTTAATGCCTCCACGATGCTATAAATTATGCGACACGGCTAACGCAGCTGCGACGCCTCGTCCCTTGCGTCGCGATGCCAAACGACGCCACACGATGCCCTGCGACGCGCGACTCCACCACTAGAACTTGGACGGTTTCCGTATCGAGTAATACCATTGAACGGAGACGTCGGAACGATTGAATAAATTGTTTATTAAAAAATTTAATTAACTAAACAATCTTCGCTGCAACAGAAATCACAGTGTATGCTTTTTATCTTCAAACTCTCACTGTTGCTCCGTCCCTCTCTTTTTTTTTTTAACATACGACGCGCATGCGCACTGCGACCGGGGAACAAAAAATTGGTGTCAACTTCCGGAGAGGTCATCTATCACTGCGAGCAAGAGAGAGACAGAGATAGCGCGTAGCTCGTGCGAGAGAGAAGAAGCATGGAAACTCAAAGAGAACGAGTGTGGGACGAGAAACACTATCTTTGACCTGCGAGACCTGAGGGTTGGCTACACTGACTGACTCTCGACCTTCACGTTCCAATAGGGTGGAGCCATACGGCTGGGACGATTTATGGGGAAGATTTGAATTTGTCAAAACGCAAGCCAAAGCGACCGATAAATTAAAGTTATTAACGGCAAGGTCCAATGAGGCCCAAAATTGTGTCTCTTAACGATCCTGAAAAATCAAAGGAATCCGATACCAACGTTTCTAACTACATAGACAGAAGAGCTAAGGAAAGCTCGAGAGGGATAATAATAAAAATGGTTCCCGTTTTCTTTTGTAAAAAAATAATAACAGTCTATATGCGGTACATTGACAACCGTATAGTATGTATATTGAAAGTGACTACAGGGCGCCAGGAAGCCATGCTGGTGGGAAAGAATTATCCAAAAGACTGTACCATATACCATAATACAGACGCGCGTACCTATAGGGTGCAAAAAATGTTTAAGATCAAAATTCAAATACGTTCAGCCTGCAGGAGAATTATTGAAGGCGATGGCAGCGCCGCTGCGGTCTTTTTTGGCAGCGAAATAAAAGAAACATTCACAGTGTAGACAGGAGAGAACTTTCTCGACGGGGAGGCATCAAATGAAAGGACCTGTACGTGGTATCGACAGTCATGCGAGGTTAGGGCTCCATAAATCCGAAAGCGAGTCATCAAATTCAATGCCACTGGACAAACCAGGGAATATTGAGAAGTCCGCCGTGATTTACGCGCATGCGTAGCTTTTCTTTATTTATCCCTTTGCCTACTACACAGCTTTTCTCTCTCTCTCTCTCTTGCCTGCTTGCTTGCTTTCTCGCTATATACTCGAAAACCAACGGCCGTGTATACCCACGAGATTCACACAGCAATATTTCATGGGCCTCGGAGAGAGGCCAGTCGTTAAAAAGACCACGCTACGATATATCTTCATTTACGTGCAGTAAATAACTCAAGCCGTGTCCTCTCTCTTGGTACTGGTGTCACTCGGGAAAACTCGTGTGGGTCCGATCAGCACTCTTTGGGACTTAAAACCTCCCCGGAAATACTATTTTCCTACGGGCGTACATCGCTGGCCCATCGGGCCCCTGCGCACTGGTGACATTTGGGTCAGTGCATCCGAGCAGGGACGTGACCTTGTTTCTTGTTAGCATTAATAATAATAATTCATTAACAATTTAGCATTAACTATTGTAACACCAAGTAATTGGTAGTACCAATTTTTGACGTGACCACAGCGACGGCGCTGATGACAGTCCCACTTAAGCGAAAGAAAGACAAATATTTTTTTAGTTGGAAAATTCGCTGGGTTCTCTTGGTTCTTATCGCGATTCAAAGAATGGCAAAAATCTAGTAAAAGTAAGGCCCGGCCAGTGAGAGAGACGGTATGAGAATGAGGGAATAAGAGAGAGTGGGCCTCTATGTTTCTCAGCGAGGTACCTCTGGGCCCTAGGCCGTCGTCATCGAGTCATCATGTTTCTAGCATCTATGGGGCCCCAACCTATACCTTTTGAACACAAAAGATACGTACCCCATGGAGCCATTGGCACGTCGAGCGGCAAGTAAATATTTTCTTAGGTGGCGCCCGGATCGTAATCTCGGACTGGTGGAGAAGCTACTTAAAAAGTAATGGAGACAATGACCGTGTAAATATTGAATTATCGTTTACCTTTCAGGCCCGTGTCATGTCACTGGGATAAAATGGCGGCACGCCCTTATAGTAGCTGCCCATTATTATTATTCTTAACTGCTCCTTGATTTTTCGAAAATTCGGAAAAGCGACAACCAGAGACAAAATTTTAGGGGTGAGAAAAAACACGTCTGTGTATGTATGTATACGTCGGCGTACTGAAAGATACTATCGATAATTGATCGAGAATTGGTTTTCTAATCGTATCGTACTCCTGACCTTATGACCTCCACTAATTATTTCTCAAAATGTCTCCAGATTAGACTGTCGTGCATTTGACAGCGTTAGTGGAAGCCGCCCTTATCTCTTGGTGAGTCCCAATTTATATGCATATATATATATGTCGAATGCGCAAGTGGCGATAAATAAATTGGAAATAACGAACTGTAAAATAATCGCTACGTCCCGCTATAACTTCTTTCCCAGCCGAGCGATCCTTTTTAATTGCCTTACATATATCCAAGTGTGGGGATGGATGCTGAAACAAATTATCGAGTGATAACGTCGGGACGCCCGACGTCGGCGTTATGAAAAAATTCCACCCTAAGGAATCGACGATCCATGACAAATACAAAAATTCGAAAATTTCTCCTGGCGATCTTCCACGTATTTTTCTTATCTGGCAGTTCATGCTTAATGGCCGCATATTTTTCTTTTGTCTTTTACACTGCGCGCACTTTGTTTTTCTTTTTTCTTTTCCTTTTTCCACCCATTCTCCGACTGCGATTCTTTTTACTCCACACACGCGCGAAGATATCGTAACTTTTGAACTTTCCTAAAGCCCCAAGCGATACAGGATCTTTCATATATATAGTGTACCGTTGGACTTTATCTCGTTCCAAATGTCATGGACCATTGACTGGAGGCTTACTGAACATCTGGACGAGCAGATAACCAACCGTGCTTTGAGTGTCGGTCGCTTTCGTACAGCTACTTCTCGGAAGCATTCTATCATTGGCGTCGTGACGCCAGGCGTCCTTTTCGGAGTCTCTAGCATGCGCCATTCTCGGCCATGTATTCAGTCTAGCCAATAGCAGACTATGCGTTTCGCTATGTTTTTTATCAGATCAATTGATCATTATTCTTGTATATGAGCCAGTGAGTGTATTGATTAATCTGGAGTATATGGATTCTTTCAAAAATATATAGATAGACACTCGCTGTTACTTTTGAAAGAATCTGTACAGTCACTTATGAAAATGTTGATCGAGAGACTCCATTATCCGATTAAGCTTATCTCTATATCCTCGCTCGTCTTTAAATGACGTGTCCTCTAAATGCGAACATACCGGAAATGGAGGTGGTCCCTTAACTATGTTACTCACTCGTATATAGTCTTTATCTGGTCAAGGGAACACGACAGGTGAAGGTGAACACATGCGTCCGCAAACGCATTCGTTGTCGTCCGCATTTAAACATATCGTTTGAAAATGTTTATCGCTTCTACCACCCCAGGCAGCCATGTTAAATTAATGCCCCGCGCGTTATCGCCGTTTAGCACGTAATTAATTACAAAAATGCTATCCGCGGTAACCCAACAAAAAAAACAGTATTATAGAGTACAAGACTTTAGATAATTTTTCTGCTTAGAAATTCCACCCTATAAAAGTAAATAAATATATTGCTTAAAAGAAAAAAACGGATATATCACGCTGCGTGTAAATTTGAAAAACAAGAATTTACCTTACACACGCTTTTCCAGGTATCATACGGAATTTCGAGGATACTAGAAAACAAATTCGAAAGGGTTTTCTAAAACGGTGTCCTGTAAGTTATCACTCTTGAAGAAAGAAAAGAAAACAGCGGGCAGATAGCTAGATACGGCGGAACAAGAAGGCCAGAGGAAGAGTGGCGGCGCGACGCTCCAGCCAGCCGAGCTAGAGAACCGAGAGAAACGTCGTCCCTCGGCGTCGTGTAGTATACGGCGTCCTTAGATGACCAGGCGCGATAACCGGAAGATGAATAATAAAACGTAATATTTGTTGCACTCGACAATCTCCAGCATCTTAACGCGTTACGTAATGCACACATATTCGTTGCACCTACAAGGAGTGCACTCGCCTAGTGCAGAGGCACGTGTACCAGGACATAATATTAGCAACCTCTTATCCACATACGTTGACGCGTGTTCGGTATCGAGCATGTGTGCAGAACTAGAATGCACCCTGTACTGCATTGGCAATGCACCCATTCCTCATTCTTGAATTATTATTAAAGTGCATATGATAATTAACACCTTGCCGGATGCAAGTAGGCATAGGATATAGGCGCATTGGCAAGACATATATTATTTCTCTTGCACTGGATGCATTTACAGTGCAACTATTGCAACAATCCAGTGCATATTAATGTGGCTGCAGTGCCTGTAAAGTCGAGTGGAAGATAAAAAGTTGTTTGTGAACAATAATTTTGGAGCTTTCATAGTGTAAGGTAATTGAATGATATTTTTCATGATTCTAGTTTGCTGGAATGGCTGAGAATCTCTTAAGGCCCGTAAAGTGGGTCCCGTGTAGGAGAGAAAAAATGGCCTTATGAAATCTACCGAATCTTCCTCTTCTTCTATGTACCTGCGCATAATCGAGATTGAAACCGTAGTAGGATTGTCACCAGTAACGTAAAACGTCATAAAGGTAGTGGAGCTGGCACGACGCATAACGCAAAGCGCATAACGCACGACACGAGTGTAGAGAACGAGTGTGATAAACATGTCAGCATGACTGGACCCCCTGTAGGGCCCACGGCGTTGGGACCCTGGGAGTTTGATGCCCCCTACCTGCTACGATCTGGCCCAGCCAATGCTTCCCAGATTTTCAAGTTTCTCTCATACTCGTATACTTGGACCACACCAAGGAGCATGAAGATGGAGTTCCTGATAGGTCGACTTCACTTTCTTTTTTTGTCAAGCAAAAATTTTCTCAAAATTATTTCAGTCGCGAGACGACTTACTCAAAATATAGACGGTCACTGATTATGCTACTGACCTTAAAGCTCAATCAAAAATGATTGCCAAATACTGTCTGAAATATATGTATACATATAGTAAATACCTTTACATAGTATTTCTCTCTGTCATTCTCCTTTTTAAACTCCAGGCTGAATTTCACTGGAGAACCGGAAGTGCGTATATTAGATCAGTTCCTATTAATCTTCTTGGACTTAATGACTCGGTGCAGGGACGGGGGTAGGACTTGGCAGCGTTATAAAGTCAGGTGCTCGCGCTATACTCGGTTCAGGATAATTTTCATAATAAACAGGAAGTCCAATAAAGAACCAAGAAACTCATCCCCATAGAGCCGAGCAATGGATTTATACGTGAAAGTAAAAAGGAGTTTTTCTTGACGAAAAAAATGATGATTATCAGTGTTTCTTGTCGTGAATTATTGTGATTATTGCTCGTGAAAATCTCGCACGTGACAATCGCACACGTACACGCGCGTCCTTGGCCAGTTCCAGTGTTCTACTTGCGTGTCCCGTGACGAACACAAGCATCGCCGAGAATGTGGCAGCGGTCTGGGAATCGGAATCGGTGGCTGTACAGCAAATCAAGTATTTTATTCAGCATAACCCGCGACCAAACGACGGCTCTTCATATATGTTATCTTCTACATTACATCGCCGCTCCAAATGCAGTCTTCAAATGCTGTGTTGGCGAGGCCGGGAATGCGGTCCCAATAGAGCAGTGATACTCAATGTTTAGTCCGATTTTGTGCAAGCGGATTAATATTGTTAAGAAACTTCGCAAATGTGAAGAAGACGCCAATAAGTTGTACAAACTAGTCACGAAACGTTTGAATACGACACAGTTCAGAAGGACAATTAAAAAAAGATTATAAAGAATCCCTACGAATATAATTTACATAGTTTATAGTTATTCATAAGAAAAAAGAAAAGAAATTAAAAAGATATTTTTACTTGGCCCTTTTCTCTCGAACGGTTCGAGTATTGTATTCAGAGATGTCAGTATGACACTGGTGGTGTTGTCAAAAGATCCAATATGGCGTCCAGTGTCCCACGGGAGTGTCTTACGATCGAGTGCGCCGGAAAGGTTCCGTGAATACGTGCAATTCGAAAAGGATAATTGAGAAGCCCTGGATGAGTCGGCCGTATCTCGTGTTGCGGCGTCGACGTGCTGGTAGCGCAGCGGGTACGGCGCGATGCCGCTTGTAAGCAGCAAGCCGCAATTCCAATATGCGACATACCCGCCGTCATATATAACCTCAAACATATCGCGCATTTGCGACTGCTCTCGCGAGACGTCGATTTTTCTTCGTTTTACTATTCGCAAATTATTCCCTTTAAATCGTACATTGCTCCTTGCATACTGAACGAGGTAATAAAACAGTGGAAAAATGGTGAATCGTCAATGTGCTACTGACTGGAAGATAAGAAGAACGTAACTGCAGATACAATTCAGGTACAGTGCTTTGTGTATATACCATGATACGTAATATATTAACGTATGAATACGGTTGATAAGTATTTACAAGCCCTGTGACACACGAGGCTTGTACTAAATCCGTTTGTATTCAAAACAAAGATGTTAACGAGGCAAGATAATCAAATCCTCAATCCGTTAGATCTACTCTTGCGCACCGGGAGGTGGCCAATTAATATTTGCAGTTAAATCTGAGATCTAGATCTCGGTTAGGAACCGCTAGGTTCGTGGTTGCGGATTCCGTCGTGCTCCAGGGCGTGCACCGAAGCAAAGTAGTACGAAAAAACCAGCAACGAGGAAGAATGATATACACCAGAGAAAATAACGTGCAAACGTATATCAGAGAAGCAAGTAAACACTGATCGGAAGTGAGTCTAGCTTAGGGTGGCGGGAAATTTAAAACTAGACTTGACGAACTATGAATGGAGACTAAAAGTAATAAAACAATAAGTATATTAAGCAAACCGGAAGCCGTCGACCGGTATTACCCAGGAGGCCTTGTACCTGTCATCGACGCGATCGAGATCCTCTGATTATGTACAGTGGTTTCGCGTGCAGCAACAATGTATAATAATAAAGCGCATCCCTGATGCAGTTAACGAAGGTATCGTCCTGGCAAGATACGCGTAGGAAGCACCGCCCTTGCCGTGCTCTACGTAATACGTATAGGAAGCAAGGTACCTCTCTACGTACGTACAAGGCACAGATCACTTAGAGGCATGTAGGCAGATAGGCTACTCGATGGAATCCAACGCACCACGCGAACCCTAGCGTCTCTGATTGGTAATTAAACGCATGACAGCCAGTGGGTTGCGCATATCGTTTTGCGCATCTGCATCCCTGGCGACATAAAAAAGAAAAAATGCAATCTACGAGTCGGTTGATACTCTTGTGCCTGAGGTGCATTGTAATACATTGCACCGCGACTGCACAACATTAAACGATTCTTTTGCTCTGGTATATGCATCGTAAGATAATAAAAATTGGAATGAAATCACAAGCGCACGAACCGATGCAGTGTAACGTGTGGATCCACATATTACAATGGTAATGCGAAATGGTAAATGGGCAGGTATGGGACCATTATCACGTCGTGGCCGCCTCGCGCAGGCAATAACAATTACAGGTATCGGTAATTTTATGCGCGAGCCATCTCTCATGTCCGCCACAATAAATACGCCGTGCGGGAGTAGAGTTACCGATCTAGTTCGCGGCTCCCATTAGACGGCAGTGTGAACCGTATCCTTTATGTATCCTCCTGGCGGCAGTGGGTGCTTACAGTGCTTATACAGTGCCGGCAGTGCTGCTAGTGCTGCTGGTGCCGGTTAAGACGACGTGGAACCGTGTGTGCGTATAGGAGCCACGGTGAACAACTATGCCCGTTTCCTTCCACATTAAATCCCAAGCGAATCGCGAATCGCCTAGTCGCGCTGAATTGCCGTCGGGCACGCACGCCGCTACCGGACGAAACACGACTCTGTCTTTGTCTCTGGCTGACTGTCAGTCAGTTTTATCCGTGCAGATACACATCCTAGAGATATATGTACCCAATGCATTACCCAGTTTCCTATAACAGATTTAAAAGCCGGAAATCGTATGGGATAATTTTTAATCAATCGTTACTGTCCACTGACATGAATTTTAATAACAGAAACGATGAGTTGGATCGTAGTAACGTACCTATATCGTAAGCATTCAAACTTTTTGCAATACCTGGGCAGATATTTTCATCCAGTCCCACAGATAATTTCTATTGTTTTTTCTTTTCCGCACTGGACGTATTTTATGTTTCCTATATTCGCCACGTGATGGATAACGCGTAAGGTGGGCGTGCAGGCTGCTTAACCGTAAGATGAATAAATATGACTGACTATGTGAATGCGCGCGTGTGCGTGAGCAGGGGACGTAGTTAAAAATTCTCAGCCTAAACAAAACCGCAGAAGAAACGCCATGCCCATTCCAAGATATGCATACGTTACGCTCGGACCCGTGTCGAGCTCATAACCTTGCATATTTATTCCGGCTGCTGCCTGTAAAACTGTTACCTTATGTATATAAGTGAGAGAGAGCGCGTCCGCGCATGCGCGCGGGCGCACGTTTCAACGCGCCGAATATTCTTTGAGATCGTCGGCGCATTCGGATACAGTTTACATCTCGTGCAATACACCATGGTAGATAGTCTAACGATGTGCGCATGCGCGAGTGCAGTCGCGTCACTAGCCTCACAGTCAGGCGCACTAGCCTCGCGCGTACCAATATGCGCTTCGCCTTCGTTCGAATTTCTACAGTACACATGGATATCAGTTAACGAATCTGAGCGTTAATAGAAAAAAATTGCACGATGACTGCATTATTTATTACAATGATTTCTGCATAATGCATAAATAAATACTGTCAGCTGACCATTATTCACCTTTAATTAACCTGATAAGCTCGCTGTTGCTCTTCTTTCTTATAGTCCTTCGTGTTCTTCTTTTTTTTCTTTTTTACCTTTTCTATTCCTTCACCCCGGTACAACCACGCACCAACCTACCGTGCGCCAGGTACCGGAGAATGTCCGTCCAGATGTGTGTGCACGCACTCTTCTTACTTTCCCTATCCTAAGAAACGCACTCAACATTTACAGAGGTCAGAGGCGTGAGATCTATGCAAGATTTTCATGATATGCTACACTGTCGTACTCGCGAGTGCAAGCTTTCAACGTCTAGCAAAATTATGCCCAGCACCGTACCGTACAACGCCATACCATAGACACCATAACGCACCATAATACCGTATCCATATCTTGATAGCGACATACGAAAAAGGATCGTCGCTCACGGCCGACGTCACTACTGAATGATTCTCGCGTGGTTTCTTTGTTTCAACAACATTTCTCTGTCTCACTTCAATACAGTACGTATACAAGACGCGATAATAACAATGCATGAAAATCATGAAAATTTAAATATTTTCTATCATTAAAATATTTCATTAGCAATGCTCTCTGTTCGCAGAATCAAAATGATGTCCCAAAGCATTCTCATGCCATTACAGAACGACTAACCGTTAGGTTGGTTCACTTGCAAACTCAAAGAGCAACGTCGCAAGAAGAAGGCTTTATACTCTATATATACGCGTACTTGCGCATCCTGAAGACAGTATAGATACTGCAGGAGTCAGGGGTCCGTCGTGTTTCGCGTGCTAGAACGCAGTTTGCTGCGTCGAATGCGCAATCAAATTTATATGCATCTAGACGCTCGCGGATGTTGATGTACACCGGGTATATAAGAATGCGTTGAACGCGTGTCTGACTGCGAAGAACCCAACGAACCCAGAATGAAAACACGGCCCTGTTCAGGGTGGTGAATTTTCATGAAATAAAATATATAACGGAGGCGTGAAGAAAAAAGAATTGTTGAAAATTTTCAAATTCGACCTATCTATTTCTCGATTTTGTATGTTCGTCGTGGGAAGTGTTTTTCTTTTTGTAATTAAAAACAATGGCGTTAACGCGTCTCGTTAACGGATTGACCGCAGTGGCTCATGGGATGGCTACCTTTGAAATCAACAGTAATGGCATTAACGGGCGCTTCCTGCAACAAGAATATCCCGGCTTATCTCGCCTATTTACCAAAATAGTACATGCTATGCGCGCTCCATTATCTGGCCATCTGTACAACCCATTATTAAGTGCTACTACAAGGAATAGGATGGACGGTTGGGTATCATATCGTCACGGCTTCTGATTCCGGTTTAGATTCGTTCCCGAAGGTGTATCGTCACGTCAACGCTAGACGAATTAACCACAGCGAGGGAAAGAATGCTTTTTAAATGGAGAAACGAACCGCGGCGTGTCTTTAGATAGGACTGGGTGAACTAACAAGAAGAAAAAGAAAAAAAATACAATTGAAGACAAGGGCGACGACAAGAGGTAGATACACAATTTTGTTTATTAAGTAAACTATTTAGAGATTTATTAAAAAAATTTTTAGAAACACCTTGCCACAGTTGTATCTACCAGTGTTAATTAGAATTTATGTTTACAGTTGCATAATCCCAGCTGACGTCATCCCAACAACCAGCTACTAAATAGGTCAGGTTGGATAAGGGTGCATGACGATGCACTGTGATTGCAAGTCCCACCGTGTAACCTGTCAGTCTGTCTGTCAGCTGAGAAGAAGGGAGACGTGGGCAGAGGGGTGGGGATGAAGAAAAAGGTAATTAATCTAATTTATCGTTAATCTGTAATTCATCGTGCTTCCTGCTCGCGCATCCCTTCCCACGTCGAATGGGCAAACATCGGCATGATTTAAATAATAACGATCAGTTAGGGCCTGCTGAGCCTTAAGGCCCCACCAGAGTAGTACGCCAGTAGCTAGACTGCCTCTACCAAGTATATTTAACTACGATTCCTACGTTCGCCCAGTGGTGGGATACGCAGAGGTGTCTATACGTTGCTTCTACATTGCCAGTCATTCGTAATCCAGGGACTGGCACTGGATAAGGCTATTATAACTATAGCGAAGACACTCGCGCTTTCATTTAAGACCGATGATTAATTAGTCGACGCCATTCTGGCGGGCAAGATCGGGGCCTGATGAATGCCCGGATGGATGGAAATGCGCACGTTGCCACCTTCAGAGAATCATGACTGGCAACGGTAATGTTATTCCTCTGATGATTTTCATGTGGATCGACTTGCTCCTCCAGGTAAGACTAACCTAACTCCAGGTAATCTAACTTAAAGCCTAACATCTAAAAAAAAAGCTAATCGGATATGCGCGCTTCCTCGATCTTTTTATTATACATTAGAAATCACAAAACATAACGATCTTGTCTGTTTAAGTGTTTTGCAATGTTTCTCATTCGGAGCAACAACGCCGTGGCGAACCCTTGCGCGAAATTACCAGAAGGAACTGTAACGGAGTGTTGGTAAAAAAAATGACTTAATCATTCCTCCAATGATCTGCATTTCGAGGCAAATATTTATGACGGTGAGTAGTGATAATTAAAAATTATACCTAACCTCGCGATCTTCTGTATGGCAGGCAGGGTAGGCAGATAGGTTAGGTACCTGCCTATCATCATAAGCAAGACGCGTGCGATGACTGAGCAAATGATCCATAATCATTACGGCAAAATTGCCCATACAAAGTGGCCCATAAAGACACGCTCCCTATTAAGAGGAGGCCAAGCCGACCGATGTTCCCTTGGTCGCGCACCAATAGGATCCACCTGCCTCGTACGCCGTAAGTTCTCATCTTTGGTAAGTCAGAAACCTATCTACTTATACCTACCTGTACCTGACTACCTATACCTACCTGTCTGCTCGATCATTAGACTACTACGAGTCTTGGCCAATCCTGGGAGCAATGCACCTACGAGCAGTGGTCCTACGATATGGATGCATTTGATGCATTAAGAACGAACTGATCGTTTGCGCATGCGCGAACTTAACCGTAATGCGCAGATCGATCGGCGCAGGATCGATGGACGCTTACCGATCCGTGACGCGCCGATTTTACTTATTAACAACGGCGTCCCGGCGCGGATCGTGGCGCCGGAAGGATCATCTGTGAGAAACGCTGCTAGGTAGTATTAGCATATACATATGAATATGTCACGGATGGAAGCATCGAAATTTTCGCATAGCGGCCATTGACACTGGATTGCGTTAAACAAAATGGGAGTTTTCATGGATATCGAGTTAACCCTTGTAGTTTTGAATATGGGGTTTTTTTCTCGTGACTCGAGTATGAAGATTTTAATTTCTTTTTTATTTGAGATTATTAATTATTCATTAACCTATCATGCGAAATAATTAATAACCACCGCCGACGGCGGATGCAGTAATGAATACATGAAGATTACCCTGAAGCTTAAGACACCGCTCGCTTGATCTTCCCTTCGCATGCAAAGCGTACCGACGGATTTCCAAATTGCATAAATTACCAATCTATATGTCTGCAATGTATTGCCAATTTTTTTTTCGCCAATGTAACAGGACTTGTCTATTTGATCCGCATATACATATGTACCTGACGTTCGACCACGCTTCTGTCGGATCATTCATTTTGTAATAAGTACTCGTTTGTGTATCTTGCAATTATTTATCGTACTCAGGCCGATCGATATATCGGAAATAACCGAAGCCATCAGCACGAATCGTTAACGGTAATCTGTTGAACGAATTGGTCGAGTGTTATTTAAAAAAATTTCTTCCTCTTCTTTTTATCTCTTCATTTTATTATTTTTCTTTTTCTTTTTCTACAGCCAGTATAGATACCCGAGATCAGTAATTACTCATACTCGTGGATGATACAGGTTCCGGTCACCGGTTGGAGATATTAGCAGCGATAGTCAGTCGTGCCACCTGCCAAAACTGATATGCAATTAATGCTAAACGTTCGTTACGCACGCAATCTTGGCGCGCAACCCCGTATAACGACGATAAATCAAGCGTGGCGAGGCGCGAGTGCATTTTATTTAATATCCAACAGAGATGCATTGCGATGCACCGATGCAACGTGGTTGCAGACAAGTGCATGCTTATGCATAGGGCTCGTGCGCTACTACTAAATAGAGACTAGCTATACTGGCGTATATGTATATTCTCGTAAAGAAAAATTTTCTTTAAGGATGCAACGGTGCATCGCGATGCATTGCCATTCGGAATGCAAGTCGAAAGAAGTGCATGGTCCTGATAATGACGTCTGCGAGGTTGGTGGAACCCTGGGAGAAAATATCAGGACGCGCCAGGGTACTGGCCGTTGTTTATATGCTATTCTCTGCGGCGAGCGAAAGAAGAAAAAAAAGAAAAAACAGTCACGGGAACTCTTAGCAAATTCTGATCTAATTAATGCAACTCGTGCATCGGCTGAGAAATCGCATCTTGCATCTTTTATATATATATATATATATATTTGTGAGTGCGAATAGAGAAGGCTGTTTATATCGCGAATGTAATATGCGTACAATCGGCATCGCGAAAAAAGTGATAACAGAATTTTGAGATATTTTCGATACGCGAAATGTGAACGATAAAAACATGGTCTTCTGTTAAGAAGAGTGCATTCCAAAATAAAAATATTACTCCAGTAGAACTTTACGAATAACAACGCGGAATGACCGGAGTCGAGTGCAATAATTGTTTTTCATAATTGCAGGCAGAAAAGTGCATTTCGCACGTCTACCCCTGATTTAAAATAAAAGCGCATTCTGGTTTCGCCTAAATTCTCACCGACCAGTTTCCCCGATGTCTGTACGCAATTGCAATTGCGTCATGAGCTTCTACGCGAGCGAAAACCATAAAGGCGTCGTTGTCGAATTAAGTCCGATTATTTTGGCGAACGTAATTGCATCGACGTAACGCATCCCAGTCACGAAAAGGACGTGTGGCCTCGCGACGCCACAGCGTAAACGTAATACGGTTTATGTGCCTGCGCTTCTTCTCTCTTCTTTTTCTCTCCCTTTTTTTTCTTGCACTTTTTCAGTTAGAGCGGCCCACTTAGCGACCGATGCAATTTCGTGCACGCATGCACGATGCCGTGCACCTTCTTGGATTTATCACTTAATAATACCAGCTACGGGTATCACGTGCAACACCATATATATGTATATACAGTATGACTTATAACATTCATTTTTAAGCGTAATATTATACCATTTTTCAATGCAAGTAGTACTTAAAATGATATTGATATTTTAATTGACAAAAATTGCAATATTGCCAATTCAATCAAGGGTATGGCCCACGATTTGACGCTCGACTGTGTCTGTCTCTTTCTGTTGTACTCTAAGGCCCATAAGACCGTCTCTCTCGCACTTATGGGCAGTATAGGTATTACGGAAAATTTAGTCTTCTTCCTTTGAAGCAGTGATCTGGTTAATCCACAAACCGATGCCAGCCAACCCCCCTCTCCCCTCCCCCCTTCCAACTAATAACCAAAGCTATACTGCTCTCTCTTCATCGGAGCAAAAATGCATGGAGAATGAGAAGCGTGGAGCGGAATAAAGAAGAGGAAGAAACGATGACAAATAAGCGTTCAAGAAGAATTTCCTCTCTCCACTATTCTCGTTTGTATACTTGTAGCAGCTGTCGACGTATTAGGGGCTAATCGCTTTTACACCCTTTTGCACTCTCTGTCGCATTCGAAATTCCCGCCGATAAGCATCCACTTATTTCACCGCTGGCGGATTTCCTTTTACTTGTTATTAGACCAGCAACACCTATATCTGGTCCTTAGAGCCTGGCTAAAGGTCCTGGCAAATAGGCAGCGCGTGTTTCCTATTTTTCAGCAAGATTATCCCCCGAGGAAAAATGGGCCCATTGGAGGGCCCAACTCTTTGACCGTACAATGCCTCGACAAAGTGGGACTCTTCGCGGTGGTCAGGAACCGAAAGCCCCACGCGTTCGGCTAATGACATTTAAGCGGGACTAATTTCACGGTTCGACTTACTATTTACTATTGACAAATGCCAGGATTAGCCTGTACCACGAGTGCCATACTGTATCTTTTATACTGGACTGTACTTAGTCTTTTCTATAACGTATCCACGCGTTTAACCCAAGGTGTACGTTTTAAAGACTCTGCTTAGTCCACTCACTATACCTATATCTATTCTGAAATTCCGAATTTTCAAAATTCCTCATACCTAGTAAATAATTCGGAAATTTTGTAAATCGCTGAATAAATCTTGTCAGGCTCAATCGTATTAATATAATGTTGCTTCGAGTATTCAGATCCGCAATATGCCAATCGAAGTTGGTTCTGACATAGGAATTGAATGAACACGCTAACTTCGTTTGATGCAATAGTTCTGAGTAATCCTATACAGAGTATAGGAAGTGCTGGGAAATTAATATTCGCCTCTAATTTACGCCGAGCCCACAGTGTCCTGACGGATCTTAGGGGGAATACACGTGCGCACCTAACTACAGGCTGGAATAGCTTTGGAGTCTGGAATATAACGTGGTTTCGGTTGATTGGCCAGTTCAAAGTCGAAGAGGCTTATTGGCAGAGACAGCTCATCGGATAGCATTTAGGCATGGAGTCCTATAGAATACACAGGGAGCAAAGCAAGTACGCTCGAATACATTGGGAGCAAGGAAGGTAAGCCGTAAGGGTCAAAGCGTGGCGAGTGTAGGTAGGGCGCCACGCGACCACGAACCCGTAGCGAATGGGCCCAATGGGGCCCAGGACAGTCCAGGGGCTCTTTAGGGGCTCACAGCACTACCCGCAGATGTCCACGTAGATAAGACGACAACGTGAATTATATTCATCGGGTTAACCTGGCCCGATGAGTTTCCGAACTGAGATAAAGGTTAATAGTTTTATTGACTGTGGGAAAATCCAAGGCTGAATATGCATTTTTACTGCGAAATATTGTGCATCCAAGTGCAAATCGTTAGTCGCTTGCATTACGATATTTTGGAGGAGTAAAATCTTTTTTATTAAATTTTTTAATAATTATTCGGATAGTAGAGATACGGTGGAAGAGGCGTTAGGAAATGATTTACAATTTAGGGAATTGTCATTATTTTGTTGCACTTGGTGCATCTTCACGATGCACTCGGGATGCAGTTGGGTCCAGCTTCTGGTAGGAAAGTGAGATGTTACGGAGGCAGGTAGGAAAAGTATGACGGTAGAATGTGGAGGGTAGGAGGGAAGGAGGGTGGACACGTTCGCGCTGTAAAATATTTTTCTCAGGGTAATAAAGATCGTGGACTGTCCTGGCATTGGATCTCAGGTGGCGTCGCGTCGCGTCGCGTCGCTCCTTGAGACATCTCAGCAGGCATCGGCGCCCAGACAGACTCCTAACTTCCAAATCTCTCTCTTGTCCTTTGCTCACCTACGAATTTACCTATTCGCCATCTATACCTCTTGCTGGTGTGTTTTTCTTTTTTCGAAAATCTCACGTTTCCAAAACTTTCGCAAACCACACTTTTTTCTAGACAGTCCCAGCACACCAGTGATGTACAGTTGCCACACCTATTTTGTTTTACTTGCAAAGTTTTTTTTCTCTTCTTAACAGTTACGTCATCGATTGATTTTTACACGTAATAAATAAGAAACATCATCAAAATTTCTGATCGATATCTTAACGCTACCATACGGTACCAATTTACGGTATAGAATTACCCCCCCCTTAGTCATCCCTATCACTTGTCAAAGTTTCCCAACGAATTTCTTCAATCCTTTCAAGGGTGTTTCTCACCCTTGTGAATGGGACCTAATCAAAGGGTAGGTAGTTAGGTAGCTACGTTATAAAAAGAAGAAAAAAATTGCTCCAGCATCGGCGATCAATCGATAGGGCACACCCTGCCGCAGAAGGGGTGATCGTGTCGATAGGGTTGGCATTGATTTTATCAATTTCTGCGTAATTACGCGTGTTGGTACACCAGAACGTGCATCAAGGGTTGATTCGTTTTTCAATATGGCCGACCGCCGAGCTTATTCATGAAAAATCTCAGCGTGTCAACAAGAATAATAATCTCGTTCCCACAGGATGCCATCAAATTTCTAAGTAATACGATTTTTAAAATATATTTTGAGTTAAAAAAATAATATAAATCAAAGATGATTTTTTGTAAGTACCCATTGTCTTTAAAGTGTTCCTGTGAATTCTACCAAAAAGTAATCTACACGCTATTATTATCCGCACGGTATATCGTGGGACTGCAACTGGTACTCGGCGAAGGGTGTTTCTAGTGTGCCGGGGCCCATTGTCGACTCGAGGGCCCTTTTGACTAGGGCCCACTACAAGATACTTGTTGATGGAACTTTGTATCTCGAATTCGACGCTTCGTGTTTTCCGGCTGATACGTCGCCTATGCACCAGTGCATACTTGATATCAATAATGCATTGTATCCAAATGCAACAGTGCAGTTATTTTTTTCAATGCAATTCCTGTTGCTATTTTTTTATTCTATCTTCGTTTTTTCTCTCTCTCCTTCTCCTTTTGGTTATAAGCGCATCCAAGAGAGTCAAGATTTACAGCCGGTGCATTATGGCGCGTGATTATGGAATCGTAAATTATTATCCCACGGTCGGAATGCAGACTCGCGCGGCTAAACTCCATCCAATGCAGACGCGATGCCGGCTCGTAAACCAATAAACAAATAAAACTCGACATTTTGTTCCGTAGTTATTCCGAATCGTTCCCGAGCCCCTTTTTTTTCAATCCTTTGTTGTGAAATAATAATCGGGTTCCCCCCCCTCCACCCTCTCGACTTTGTTCGCACCAAAAGACCACCTGTGCACAATGTAGCCATTCCCAAACAATAGCAATATCCATTGTTTCCAGTCAGGTATGACACCACAATACACGGAATACACGGAATACACGGAATACACAACAAATCTATTTGTGAGCCTAACAAAGCCAATACGATTTTCAAAAAGAAAAACCTACTGTCATCCCATTCGAAAAATAAAAAATCACGTGTACGAATTATCATTTTCAAAAATGGTCATTCAAAATCAACAACAAGTACAGTAAGAATTATCCAAAATATCTAACAAAAATACTTGACACCCCTTACACCCCTTTTTTTCCCCCCGCGACTTCCCATTGGCCCCCCTGTAAAACCAAAGCAAACATCACCCCGAATACTCGTCAAACATTTTTTTTTGAACCCATTGAAAAATTTCTCTACTTTCAAAGGGGTCGCGCACACGCTGGTATTATTTCGAATTATTTCGTATCAACCCTAAAGAGATTCAGCGACACAGACTAACACCAGCGACGTACCCAATGAATCGGATGCAATGTAGCATCAAATTGGCTCAAGCCTTGTATGCGAGTGCAGCATCAATTGGCTACATTGCTTCGACCACGTTAAGGGATGAAGGCGGAGCCGCAAACATTTGTCCAACTGCAAAGCGACAATATGTCGGCTACATGCGTGTTAGAGGGTGGATCGTTTATTGGAGAGGGATCAACGTTGCTGAATGCCTGAGCCAAGGGATTAAGGGATGAAGGGCGACCAATACTAACGAATAAATACATTAACGCGATATACGTATATATCCCGTCTACATATATACTATATATACAT
The DNA here is from genome assembly GCA_030142225.1 of Pachycephus smyrnensis. Lineage (NCBI taxonomy): Eukaryota > Metazoa > Arthropoda > Insecta > Hymenoptera > Cephidae > Pachycephus > Pachycephus smyrnensis. The sequence continues at coordinate 187,409 of JARQST010000165.1, forward strand.
ACAAAAAATCAGGAGGGTCGCTAAATCATGTTTGCCTTTCGGACTTGGAAGTTAAAAGGGACTTGCGCAAATATTCGGAGTCATTAGCGCTTCCGGTTTTGATATAATTCAACAGCTAGAATCACTGAAATGCATTTATGCACTTCAGTGCCAACGTTAAATGCATATAATCAGTATATTAACTCCATTTGCATAATAGTACAGTGCAGGTACAAACTACCCGTACCAGTTTTACTAGTTCTGCGTAGATTCCCGGACTAATATATACGTATCGTAAAAACTAGTAAGTTAACCTTGAAAGTTATTACATAATTATTCGATAATTTTCTATCTAAATTAATTTATCCGCGTCTTATTTATATTTCTAAAGTGCATAAACACTCATATGACTCCTGCACTTATTGTACCTGCCATATAAGGTTTCTCACGATGCTTATAAAAAAAAATATTAACGATTTCCACAATTCCTCCCCTTCCCCCACAAGTCATCCCTAATACCAGTAGCTGCAGTGCGATAGGTAGTCAGACGTCTAGTGTCCACTGGACACAAGTTCCTGAAGACGTTAGCCAGGATAGGTAGGTGGCAATTTCACGGAAAATAAACTCGGTAATGCGATCCAGTGTGTGTCACGTTGGTAGCAGTGAGGTATGATGGGGACACACATCGTTCATGAGCGTTAACTAGTAGGTTGTAGGTTGTAGGTTGGATACGTGGTTGGGGAAGAACGCACGCGGTGGGAATAAAGCATGGTGGGACAGGCCGAAGTAGAGAGTGGGCTAATTTGAATTAATTGTTAAGTTCGTACCACCGAATGTACGACATTTCTACCTAATGGCTTTATTATTTTCGACAAACGAGCTACCACGCTTCGTAGATTGGTACCACTGACTATTACTTGTTCGACGTACTTCCTAGTTCTGACGCCGCTGTATCACACCTTGTGTACAGTTTAATTCTATGTAATGTTACGTAATGCTACGGTGGCACCACCTAACGGTAGAATCGAGCGATTCGTTGTTACTTGTGTCGCTTAACGAGACGCCTACTTGTTGCTTTTTTCTTTTTCTTTTTTCTTTCTTTTTTTTCTTCTCTTCGACTTCTAGAACGTCCGCAGAACTGACTAAGCGTCGCGACGATTTTACTTTGTGGTTAACAAAATGGCGAGGTGACGGAGACTAATTTGAGAAAGGTTATCATCGTGTCTTTGACCAAGGAATTGTAGCGTCTTTGTTGTTGTTGGTTGGTGGAAGTTATTTTGAAAATACTTCGAGTTAATAGCGCGATCGTTGTTCGGGTTTGTTGCGTAAAGTGAGAATTTTCTTTGTTTCTTTTTTTTGCGGAGGGACGGAAGAAAAATGAAAGACCGTAAAACTCCACCCCGGATGTTCACTAATGCTGACGAATGTCCCGAAAGGATTGTCGTGTGAAGTGTCACGAGGGACTTCCGGTCTCTTGCGCAAAATACACCTTTCGTGGTTGTTCGGTGTCCGTCGGAGATACCCGAGCACGCGATCGTGAGCAATCGGATGTGTCCGTAACTGTCAGGGATTAAGGAGGGTTAGGTTAGGGTTTATTGAGATCCTTTATTATGATTGGATTATGAGTCTTATTGAATAAATATACATTTTTTAAATATAAATTAATCAATGGTGAAACGAAGCTTTGTCTTAGCGAATAAATTTTCTTTTTTTAAGATACCAAAATTATGACGCGACGAAAAATTTTTGGATATCCATCTTGTCCCGGGGACAATCTATAATTACAATCTATTTAAGCTAATAACTCGATGGAACGAGCTCAGTCGCGCTCTTAGAAATACTCGTGGGCGTCGCTGCGGCTCCCTAGGAGGTTTCGTTGACGGGAGACGTCAACGCGAATGTCCGCCCTAAGGAGAATCCATCTTCGTGTTTCGTCGCGATGCCGAGGCGTCCTTGTCAAAGCGTCGTTACCGATTAGGCGGGTACGGTATACGTATGGAATTTCTTAGTGATTTAGAATTTTCCTTCCTGCAGCTAGTTACTCGGTGATTACTGCATTCCTTATTTTTTTTATATAACAAAAAAAAATGAAAATCCAAAAAATGCATTTTTTTACATTTCTCCAAAACTGCACATAAATTCAGCTTGATCCGATACCATTATAAACTATCGTTTAACTCAGTCGTTTAATTATTCAGTGTAGTTATTCCAGAACACATTTCCACGATTCGACGCCGAGCGTCGCCCGACGATTTTTCGTACACGGCGTCGCTTAGGTAAGTGTGGCCTGGCTCCTCGTGACGCGCGCATTAATGACTCCTGGCGCAATCTGCGCAAATAAATTCTCACCTCGAGGGTTTATCTCCGTAATTAATACCACCCTTAATAAACAAGTCGAGAGGGACTTTGGTATAGGTACCGAATGCATCTGCATATTCATATTCAGTAGGTCGACCGATGCATATATATAAGTATAAAATAAGATGCACTCTTGCATATGGTACAGCACGTTGCACTGCACTGCAACAAAACTATACCTAACGTGTCCGGAATGTCAGGGGCGAAATTTCTATCCGGTCATTAAGAGACTCCTACCTAATTAGAATTGCATTTAACGTTTCTCAAACGTACAGATAACATTATCCATTAAGGGCATTTTAATAGACTGTACGCAGTCGCGTATCAGTACGAAGAGTTAAGTAGGCATTGGATGCAATTGCAGTTGCAGTACCTCGATAAGACCTGTCCACTGAAGGAACCGAAGATACAACAGGTAAATCCGTACGAGCTTTGAAAATTTATGCATATGCAGTTGCACGCGCGTTGTATGACGGGTTGCAGTTGCACTTTGGGAATCGGTGACGAGCGCTTATGAAAAGTGGTTAAGCGACTGTGGAAAAGCGGGGAAAAAAGAAATGTGGCAGACAGGCGTATAAAGTCGGTTGAGCATCGCGCAACTGCATAAGTGTAACGACGTTGATGCACGCTCTGTAATATCGTGCTATGCTCGCTGATCTTTCTCGGGAGCGCGTTAAAGCTGCGTTAAACGGCCCTAGACAAATTTCTATTACCTCCGGGAACTGGTCGATAAAGAATACAACCGAGGAACAAGTAGTTGAATGCAATTACACACGTTGCACTTGCTAAGTGCAGTTTTACACGCGTTTACCCCCGCGTGCGCAATACCGTTTCTTCGTTGCGCAAATACCGTAACTAGTCGGCACAATGGCCAAAACGCATGACGCACGTGACGAGTGCATCGGAAAAATGTCATATATCTGTCAAAAGTGCATCCGAGGACGAAGTAACAGACTGCACGGTGCATGCATCGCTTTAAGAATGCAATGCACTTTGGATCGTTATTATCAATTACGATGCGCTTACAGCTCGTTGCATTTCCTTATAAATATATAGATGCATTACCCAAATGCATAACCATAGAGATTATGCAATTCTGGTGCAGCACCGATGCACTTTATATTAGAACTCTGACAGGTATAGGTGTGTTATGTTTACTGCGAAAAAAAAACGTTACAAGCAAATAAATAAAGGCCGGGATGAAGATGGAGGGGAAAAATGAAAGGAGTGGATGGGGTGAGGAGGGACGGGGGAGGGGAGAAAAATTAATACATCACGCTCGACGTGCAACGTGGTCCGCCAGTACTTATGCTCGCTCATGCACGAACCGCCTTGGTACTTACCATGAGAAATGATTAAAAGCGCAGCTTGTACCAAGGCGTGAAACGCACACGTTGCACGCAGCCAACTATATGCACCTTATTGCACTGCACTTTGCCTCTGCCGTATCTCCCTCTATGCATTTCTTTCACTTCCATAGCTATATAGGATATGTACGATATATGCATTGCTTACAGGTGTGTATATATATACAGTGCAGGCTTATCACGCTTCCATGCCCTCCCTATAATATATCCCATTGCATAACGCGACGATACTTTACGAGTCCTCAGACTTCTTTTTTTATTTATTTTGTATTTTAGTAAACAAATTTTTTTTGACAAATTCACTATTTTGTATTACTGTACGGTGACGTATGGGGGATCAGTGGATGATTCCTGGAAGACTGGATGACTACCTGATAGAGGGACTATTCAGTATCCCATGACTGGAGAAGGTGCATTCACATATGGGTTCGATATGTTATTCTCGGAAGACACTTGGAACTCTTTTTTTTTTATAATTCTTGACTCTTGAAATTATTCTTTTCCTCTCGTCGTGACGTTTTGTCTTAATATCTTTGGGAGACAATTGACTTCTTGGTAAGACGTCTCAATTCACTGCTTGTTGACAGTCGAGTGGATATTCTGTACTATAGGTATGGGGTTTGATGATGATGATTTTTCTGACTGGACCATCTTTCGAGGAGCGTATCCAATCGAGCTATTATCATTCAATCGCTAAGCGCGCTTGACAATTTCAACAGCCACGTTACTCCTGAACATAGACACTTGAATCGGGCAGTGTGTTTTGGTTAATAAAAATAATCTATTTGATATCTCATAATTTTTAATTGATTTCATGGTTTCTCAGAATTTTTCCATATTCCATAAACAGACGTCATAAACCCTCATACAGCATACGCGCTATAAAATATTTTGTGATATTCCTGTTTTTCCATCTTTTCTTCGTTTTTTGCTTTTTTTTCTTCTAGATATTCTCAATTTTTTTCTTGTGCTTCCGCACCCTCGCGACGGGCGAAAAAAACTGGAGCAAAAAAAATGAAGAAGAAGAAGCAAAGACAAGGAAAGAGAAAACGGTGGATGAGCCTAGAGCGACAATGAGAATAAAAAGGGGGAGGGGAAGAGAGAGAGAGAGAAAGAGAACAGCATCCAAGGAAGGACAGCTCGTCGCTCGAGGATGCCGCTCAGGCATCATTAGTCGCCGCAAATAACGGCGTCTATCTTCGTACCCGCATAAGAAAGTCACCCTTTTGGAACTCTTCCGCACTCGCACTCTCAGTTTTGTATAGTGGCGCAGAGCGTCCCGACGTCCCGCGTCGCACGTGGTTTTAAAAGTTGCCACGCGACCGACCGAGCGTGCCCGAGACAAATCTCTGGGCCTCTCGTATTTATAAACACTGTCACGCGACACGAGTTCCCAAATCCTGAACGCTGCCGAAGAAACACGATGCCATTTGACAGGGAGGCTGGAAAATGATTTTCATTTCAGACAAGATTTCTCTTGGTTGCGTCTGATACGATTGGGCATGCGTGTATTGCTATATATATATATTACAAATGTGCTGCGTCTATCTGGCGTCATTTAATAATATTGCACCCGATATGGTGAGAAATTATTTTTTAGATTTTTTTTCCCCTTTCTTCGTGTTTCACGTTTTGACTCTTTCCGGGAAGGTCTTGTGCATTGCGTGTAGCTATTATTTGCTGTCGGCCATTTTGTCGGTCTGAACTCGACCGAGGTCCAATAAATATATAACTTTAGCAGGAAAACTACAAGCGATACCGCGATACAATATTGTTTTCTTTATTGCTTTATGGTTATCGTAAAACGATCTCATCGGAAACGTTGAAAAACTGGGCCCAATCCCGAATGCGGCCCTTTTATTAGTTTCAAAACTGTCCGCCAGAGGCTGACCCACAAGGCATTTTCGGATGTACCGAACCAAACGACCTGTTCTATTTTTTCCCCTATATTCCGTCCATCTCTTTCTCTCTCGTCTCCTTCAGCCATCTTGCCGTCCCACTAGATCTTTAAAAGTCCCAAGAGAAAAATAAGAGTTCGGCCAACAACAAAAATTGGTTCCCATCGGCCTGCACGCGTTTCGAATTAAACATCTATTAAACGTAGAAAACTCTGCACGCCGGAAGTTTCACAAATAGCACAGAAATAGTAGGACATCCGTGACGACTACATATTCATATCTATAACTCATCCCTATTAACATCATATATTGATTATAAAAAATAAATCAATAGGACAATATTCACGAATCCAAAAAAAAGGTAAAAAAATATTTCTCTAAAAAAAAACGTGTCAGAACTATACAAACTCTCGTATACCCCATACGCATGGTAAGTATCAAGTTTATAAATATGCCATGACGCATATAATACTGTAATGTATACAGGATTATATACTGTATAATACTGTTTTATGTATAGATATACATGGTTCCCTATATATATGTTCACCAGCTGGTGGACGCAATAGACGTTGGATACAGTGGATGCTGGATGCTGGATGTTAGGGTGGCTCACAACGAAGCCGCCACTGCCACTTTCCTGGTTCCTCTTCCTCCTCCTCCTTCTCCTCCTCCTCCACCTCTTCCTCTCCTCTCATCTCCACACTCCGGTACGTTTGAGAGCCGCGATGCCTGCGCCGCGACGCTTGCTACATCTCAGCTGTTTTTACGACGCTTTGAGTCGCGGGCGTCGCGCCGGAATGCGCTAATGAGGACTTGGCTACCGTCACACTTCTCCCTCGTCACTCGCAACCCGGCAACACCTATAAGCGCCGCTAGCAGCGCTACCACCTTTA
>JARQST010000165.1:194006-217203 GCA_030142225.1 Pachycephus smyrnensis
ACCACCCTACACCACCTCCAGTATGTAATTCTGATGGCGATGCTCGTGCAAGTACGAGAGGATCGAGTGCTGCCTACCACGATAATTGCGATACCGCCTTTATGTTAATAATCGCCTAATTTCGTCGCGTCGCGACGCCATCCGTCAGACCTTCTCGTAGAAGGTCTCCGTATGAAAGTATCAAGTGTCTTGATACCGCTCTTCTGTGACAATTCAGTATAATTTCTCTTACTTAGATCTACCGGGCTGATTTTCGCCAATTTCTTTTTCCTTGCTTTCTAGCTTAATTACAGTGCGTGTGAAAAATTCGGTACAATTTGTTACAGCTAAAGAGACGAATCCTTAGCGAAACCGTGCACTGTACAAAATGTCAAAATTAAGCTTACGAGCACCGATTGCTGTGCGTTGCACTAATACGACCGAAAATCGTTTTACAACTTCCTCCCGCAGCGAGTGCGGCGAGTTGGACGCTGTAATTGGCCCGTCAATAAAAGCCAATTTCGAAAGACTAATTGTAACGACCTGTATTTACCCGATAATATCCGTACACGTTCAACGCCGCGGACGTCAATTTCAGAAAACGTGGAACCTGCTAATTTGTCAGTGAAGACGCTTTCTTCTTTTTTTTTCTTTCACTACCGGAAGTCGTCAAGGTGTCTTCGCCGTTCTGATAGCTGTAAACTCTTCATTTTCTACCAGGCTGTCAAGTTATGACAGTCATTACTCGATGACGTTTATCGAACGGTCACTGTCAATTTAGAGACAGATAGATGCCGATTCCCACTAAAATCTTTCATTACGTTAATATTACGTAGTTATTTTTTTTTCGAGGTTCCGTAACGAGTTCCTTCTAATTGGCAATTGGCGTACGTCAGTGCGCATGACCGAGCGCGAGAAAATTCGAGCGGGAAAGGTACAGTCTCGTGATTCTTCCGTCACTTCCGGCCGACGAATAAAACGGTAAACATCCGATGGTGGTTTTGCCCAGTTAAAATGCACTGGATCCCAAGGGAATTTTCTTCCTTCCTTAAAGATTGTGCAACCTCACACACGATACGCGAGTCAAGATGATTACCGTTGGATTCTTAACGTTCTTTATTCCTTCGAATAATTGCCTCGCGAAAACACATAAATCATATCCATGAACCATAACGCACTCGGATAAGAAATCCTCGAAATTCAATCAGATAAGACAAAGATGATGATATTTCATACTGAAAGAAAAAAAAATCCCCCAACAAAAATAATCAAAAATCCTTAGTACCGTATTAAAAAAAAATTTCACATACAGCACCTGTCACAGACTAAATTGCGTATCAAGATATCTATGCTCTTACGTGTAAAAAGATACGTGCAACTAGACCCTATGTGACCCCCTGTATCTTCTTGGTTCTTGCACCGCCATACATAAGTTAGCATTACCATATCAGTCTGCGCATTGTTTCCACGAGGAGCGAATAACTGAGCCAGGATGGGGTTAAGCAGCAGTCAGTATAGTCAGTATAGTCAGTAGTCAGTAGTAGGTATATGTATGTACATTGGCTGCCTACTCGGATTGCATTGCATGAGACCAGCTGATCCAATCACAACAGCCTGGTTGCTCTTAACGTTCAGAGGACGTAGACACTGGTTGCGTGTCGTCGAGTTGTTCCACTTGGTTTTAATCGATTGGCTTGATCGTTCAATTAGTCGTGCGAATGGGCCATGTAGGAGAGTGTGAGTAAATGAGATTAAATTAAGAAAAAAAGAGAAAAACCACCCCACACTGCACGCGGTAAATTCAAAGTGGCTTACGAGTCCAGGTAATGGAAAACACTTAATTTTTTTTCTTCAGCCAGCCACTGTACGACGCGTTAATAATAAATTCGAAAAATCCATGATAAGGTAAACTCGCGATGTCTTAAGTAATTACCTGGAAAATACGGATGTTCAGTCAAGTGGGGTTCAACGGCGTAGTAAATTTCTTAGTTATCGCGAAACTGCATAAGTGCACTTATATGCACGTATATTCATACGCGCTTGATTCGCGTGCAAAATGGTAACTCGTAAACGCTTTTGCATCCGCGCGGTCGGTGCTTTTGACAGACGCGTCTTATCGGTTGAAAATCTGACGAGTGCATCCAGTTGATTATAACGCAACAAATATAATAATATATATAACAACTGCACAGTATTGCACGGCCTGTTCTCGCCCTGATCGGTTATCTCGTATTAAAAAAGGAAAAAAAAAAGATTGCACCGTAACTTCTCGACCGTTGCGATTATTCCTATTTGGCGATTCAAATTCGAACGAGCATATATAGATATATTGTATAAATGTTCCGCGCATGCGCGGTGCACAGGGCGTAAAGGTTAATATGCAGATCAATCTAAAGATGGTGCGCTCGTCGGAAACCGCGTGGCTCCCTCTATGATATACACATCCGGCGCCACGCCCGCTCAACTCACCTGCTTTATTTTATACCTAGTCCTAGCTATAGTTATACACAAGACGTGGCTTATGCTCTGCCTTATGCTGCCGATAATAATAACGCTCGGTTGGGCTGCCAACCTCGTTGGATACTTATAATGTGGATTCTCACGTGTGCGTGCTCTTGTATACGCATCAGTATATATATATATATATTTATATATACACTATACACTATACTCTATATGTAGATTACAGTGTGTTATACATAGGTCGCGCACGCACGTGAGCGTTAAAACTCTCCTCCTAGACGAGGCCAGAAGCGCACATATTTTAGTGGTTAAACGTCACGTTAAGAGCCCCTACCAACGATAATTAACCGGAGTGCGCCATTGCTGTTAATTTATTATCTATTATCTTAAAGCGATCCCACTTCCCGCGAGTACCTATTCTTATCTATGCCCTCTCTTTCTATCGTACGCGAATCGGTATCGTACGAGTACTGATATCCTTCCATCTGTTTAGGATTTCTGTAATTTTTTTATAATTTATTTTTTAATTTATATTCATATACTCGATCTGTTATCGCTTATCTGACCGTATATTCGTTTGCCGCGACACTTGGCCACGTTTCCAATGGGCGATATTCAGTTTGAATCTTACGCGGCCGTTTAATCCGTTCGCGGAAGGGAGTTTCTTTGTGAATTTCGCTGAGAAAATAATCTACTCGCACTGTTCCTCTCGTGCGTGTACGTATGCTCATATGTGGGTTTAGGTAAAGTAGGTGGAACAGGTCTTGTTGGTCTCACGCGTGCTCGCAGGTAGCATCACGCGAACCCTGTGACGCGAATTACGTATGCATTATGATAACGAGACTCTTCAGGATTACTGTTCATTCTGTTTATATAGGTATATATATATTTTAGTATTTTTTTCATTTTTTTTTGTTCACCCGTAACACTATCCCACGACAGTGTATTTCGTACTTTTGACTATTACAGAAATTCATCGTAGATTATCATCGTTGTTGCTTATTACACGTGTGGATGTGCCGGCATCTTTTTTTCTAATGAATATCATTTCCTTAAGGCGAACGGACTAGACCGTTCGCACCTCGCGCGTTTAATACAGGAACAATAATAATCATTGAAATATATAAAACGTCCCGATGGTAAGAACAGCCAGCTAATTGCGATAGAAGCGTAATTTATCTAAATGGAGATCGTAATTGTCGGGTGGTAGTCGCTGTTGTTATTGTTATTTTACACGGGAACGAGCGCCGCGCGCGAATTACAAATTGCAAAGGTGCAAGTTAGGCGTGCGGACGGCTACAGTTCTCCTATTATCATTGTTATTTTTATTATACTTGTAATGCTCGAGAAATTTTTTTTTAATTTTGCAATCGGCATTTTAATCGATTCGTTGATATTGCGCAATCATTTTTTTCACTATTTCCCCTCTTTCCCCCTCTTCGCCTCCTTCCTAAATCCCGCCGGTGCAGCAGCGCCGTTACTACTTGCGCCTTAAGGGATCCACACATGCGTTCGCATCTACTCGGCGCACTGTAAGCGGCCTGCTACGCCAGCGGATAAGGAGCGCGTTCGCAAGCGTGCGACAGTCGCGATGAAGAAGCTGCTGAATGAAAGGAAATCGCGAGCGGTTCACACGAGAGTCGGCACGCACATAAAACTTCAGCCTATTTACTCCAAAGTGAAGCGATTTCCTTTTATATGGACGATGCGCGGCTCCCACACGCTGCGGAATCGTTCATACTTGCATGCGTCGTAGTTGTTGCGCGACATGAAAACGACCTCTAGGATTTATGGATTAGCATATGTGGGATTATTGTTAGGTGTTTCTTTAAAAGGGAAATTAATTTTTTTTTTCAGTCGTTATGCACTTTTTGCACTGTAGGATTCAGCAACTCCCGGTCACTGTTGGCTGTGTATCTATATATCTATATATCTATATAAAGGCAGGTAGACAGATAGCTAAAGGTAGGTACGTGCGCGACGCAAGCAATGCCTCGGAAGCACTTTACCATCCAGCCGACAACGTCACGCTATCCGTTCGATCTTTATTACCGACGAGGCATTAGGAAATATGGCATGTAACCGGAGCGTTGGCTTGTAAGTAGGCACTGTATAAAAGCAATGAACTACAGGACTGGCATGGCTATCGCTTAGATATGTGCATATGTATTTATTGCGCGCCCTTACCGTTGAACCCTTGTGAAATGGTGCGAATTTTACAGGTTGATTCTTCTTGTCAGTCTGAACGTAGAGCTAGATGCAACGTAACGTCCCCGTGATAACGGGTGACAAAATAATACACAGTTTAGAGATCGGGTGAATTAATAAAAATAAATAGCTGAAAAGGATGAGAAGGTTGTGACGTGACCGAAAAGCTGTGAGCCAGAATACGCAATGGTTTTAATACGTAATCAGGGAGCAAGGAAGATATGGATAATGAAAATAAAGGAGAGATGAAAAGGAAGCAACTTTTCAGGTCCCTTAAGGCAATTTATAGGTGGGACTATCGTTTTATGGTTTCCGCTCGCGATGCTAGTCTGTTAATTAAAAAATCTGAGTAATTACTTATTCCAACACGTAATCCTAATCTTGGTAATTATTTACATTGCCATCGTGGTCCAAACAGGTAGGTACGTAGACTCGTTCTTGTCATACGTTAGTTAGTTAGTTAGTTAGTTAGTTAGTTAATCAGACCGGTAGTTCATTATGAGATTCTCTGAGTATACTGATTATTACAGGGTCAGCAACAACGAACGATTTCTGCTTTAAGTTTCGTAGTTTTACGACGAATTCAAAAACTGCCTTTAGCTAGCGAGCCTCCGGCACTGGAGATCTTAATACAACGTGCCGACTAGTGGGAGAGGTGGAATAGGCATACGAAAAAAATATCGATAAATTAAAACGCGACCGTAATTGCACGACAAATCTGTAACGTGCAGTGTAAGCAATGCATCAAGAAGCAATGGAGTTGCGATTGGAATTGCATCGCAGCAGGTATTAATGCAAGGGCACACGCGTATATCTTGATCTGCTGTATATTATCAATCTTTTTTATTTTTTTTAATAATATATCAATCATATATTAATTGATTTCCTACAGCCCGGTAATTTTGTCAGGGTTAATTTGAGTAATCGAGCCAGGCGCATGCGCAGTACGTATTCGGAAAACGCCGACCGGAAATTCATTCTAGTCTGGTGGGCAAATACTTTGTCAATGGGTTTTCAGATAACGAAGTGACGAAGATAAAGAAAGGCGAGTGAAGAAAGAGAAGCTCGGCAAGTGTAAGCGTGGCGCTTGCAGAGGGACTTCTATAACGACTGAAGATCTTTATCCGAGCTCGGAAACGGTAAGTGCTTCCATTCTGCAATTAAGAGTAAATAAAACGATTGCCGTCGTTATCTCGCTTAATTAATTATGAAATTACAGCAACGGGCAAAGCAAGCCAAGTCCAGGTAAGCTAACTTTACCTAACCTATACGGTGCCGTCTTAGAACTCGTGCACGGGGCTTAAACTCGTTAGAAGTCATCTTCCTCATCTTTCGGCAGTTCAGTTCGTTAAACTGACGTTTATTGCTAAAATTATAAATTAGAGCTCAACATTTTAATTATTATATCGCTGCGTGACTTAATATTTCCGGTATCAAGACTCCTGACGTTTACGCGCCAATCAGAACCACTCTCTACTGTCTTCTTCTTTTTCTTCATCATCATCATCATCATTTTAGTACCAATTTATTTTCCCCTAGGACTTATCCAGTAATAGGAATTAAATATCAGTTTCCAAAGATTACCACGTAGCCCTTAAGCGCCACCGTCGCAAAATGAAAAATCTATGCAAACTCTGCTATCTTCTTAAATTTATTTGTTTTCTTAATTGCATTGTTTTATATATATTTTTTTTAAATAATCCTAACTCATGTCTAACAGTTACCTACCCACCTCCCTCCCTATCTGACTTGAGGTTAGGCATGGCGTGCAACTGCAAGGGCAAGTACATCGTGATAGCAGTTGCGTCGCTCTTCGGCTCGACGAGCAAACCTCTTAAATGCAAACACCTTGCAAATGTATACAGACGCGGGTAAAACAGGTTGGTTACTTAATTCGCACTTAACGTTCTACTACCTACGCGATACGGGATAATAGCCGATCGCTTCGTGTGAGAGCTTTTTGTCGCAGAGCATGAGCACACGCCTTAACACGAATGTCTTCTACGCGTATATAAGTGCAGTGACAGGTATACCTAACCTATAAAAACACGTAAATCCTAACGAAAGACAAATTTCAAAATTCGCCCGTCCAATCTTTTCCAATTTTTGAGTCGATACTGCTACAAGAAACTGTCAGTGATTTTTTTTTCCAAATTCCTCATAAGTACAGTATCTGCCGAAAAAATCCTCCTGGGACCAGTAGTCAGTGTCGCGCGCGATGGAATTATTTTTTCTCTGACGCAAATGACAATTTGGCCTTTCTTAAGAGTCAGGTCAGCCGGGCTAACGAGACTGTCACGTAAAGTGAATTCCACGTGGCCGCCGTGTCGCTACCGCAAATTCATCTTAAACCTGTCCCACGAGGATGGTCCGATTTATCGTCTCTAGTAGCCGTGACGAGCACACGAAATTAGAGAGCTCCGGGTCTCTCGCGTCTGTCTTATTTATTTTTCTTCTTAGGTCCCTCCGTCTTTCTCTCCCTTCTCCCCCTTTTTTTGTTTCATATTTATTTTATTCCCCCTTCTTGGTTTCTCCTTCCTCTTTTTTTTATCTCTCTTACCACACGTTAATTGTCCAGCACCAAAAAATCGTCTTACCTACCAACGCGACCCGCAGCATCCAGAGATGGGAAACTCAATGGACCTCTCTACATCGCGTCCCACGATATGTCCTGCTGCTCCTTCTTTTACCTTTTTTTCCACTTTTTTTTTTACTTCTTTCTCTTTCTCTCCACTTCACTCGACCTTTCTCTGACTCTGCCTCACGACTATCTTATCGCTATAAGGAGTTGGAGCGACTCCCAGTATTCTCGAACCCGGACAAGCTACCGGCACAAGATAGCGCAGCTGATATCTACTTGGAACCGATTTTACTCGCAGCTTCTGAACGACACTGACCCATACTGTCACAGATGAACGTATATAGGTATAGGCCTGTGTGTGGATGCGAGTATCACTGGGATAGTCGATTGAAGGGGATGGAGAAAAATCGTGAATCGGCTTTTTATGAAAAGCACTGTATTTTTTTAATGATAAAATAAAAAGGTGCATACACCTTTCTATAATTTCTTCACACTTAATGATTCGATTGCTGAATACTGGAAATTAGGCTGATACGTTGAAATTAATTGAATCTCCGAATATTGGCGTGGGTCACCTTCTTATCCGTTGAATCGATATCGCGCAATTAGTCGAGAAATTACGTGGCCCACCCGAATCCTCGAATAAGTGCAGTTAAGAACGATCCTTAGATTCCTTAAGGGCTAATCGGGATGCTGCGACGAGCGCTCACAAAAGGGCAGTATTTAAATTCCTTAAGAGACAGGATCTCGAAGATTCTTTTTTAGTAACCTACAAAGAGGAGTACGTGGGGAAGGGGAGAACGAGGGTTAAAAAAGGAATAGCGTAGATGCCGACCAATCTCGAGTTTTGGTAACGATCCAACGATAGTGGCCTTAAATCGCTTAGCCGCCCCAAAGGGTGAAAATATTTCAGCGGTCCGGCCCACCTGGTAAGAACATTAAATTTCGAGAGAACGAAAGAGAAAGAAAAATTAAGGATAAAAACAATGAACCTTATCCTCTCGGTAATCCAAAATACAGTAGCGACTCTTGCGTAGTTAATAATCGGAAAAAAAATTGAATTCCTCCGCGCGATCAGACAATTTAGAGTGTCGCGATTGGACGACAGGACGATCGTTGAAAACCAGTTTGAACAAAGTATCAATATATTCACGTACACGGGTATCATCCCTTTCACGGTTGCCGATAAATATTTATAACCAGTCGTGAAACGGGCGAATTGATAAGGAGAACATCGGCGCAATGGCTAATCGTAAAACTCGTCACGTTATCACGCGGTGGTACCTATGGCCGTGGTCCTCCCCCTTCCCCCAATAACGTCACCCATTCAGCACCTATAGAAACACTTTATAACGTTCGACAACGATATCGTTCTATGTTACCATTATAACGCCTTAAAGACTCAAACGGTTTCTCATCTAACCAGACTCGTTATAACACGTCACGAAGTCGCAGGCATCAGCGCCAGATACAGCAGCGGCGGCAGCGTCAGGCATTAACCCTGCGTCAGAAGGCGCCCACTAAACTATCACGTGAGATTTATGTCGCGGCATAAACTGCCACTCTACGCTTCTTTTACAACAGTCGGAATATCCACTGGCTGTTACATTTTAAGATGGTACCTAGATTCCAGCAGTGTGACCAACCTATACCCTCCACGGTTAGAATGGTGCGCCGTATGAGTCACAATGTAACATTTTTTATTTCTTCATTTCTGACAGTCATTGTCATCTTTCTTTTATCCGGACAATCTTTCCTGACCACTTTTACTTCCTGCTTCCTACTCCTACCTACCCAGTGTGCTGAAACGCAAGTGACAAATTTACTTAATTTTCGCGCCACTTTTCAAACGAGATCGACGTACCGAGATATAGTGCAGTTTTTTTTAATGGTATTATAAAAATATATTAATTTACTTAATTATATCCTTGTACCCTTTGTCCCGTATATATATTCAATGCCTGGAAGCACTTATATAAAGTGTGTAAAGTTTCATTTGGAGCGTAGCGCATTAAATGCCAATCCGAACGCACTAATCGAGTTAAACGGTTTGAAGCGCGTTTACGCATGCGCACCACGGGCGCTACACTAGCGCACTCTTTAGAATAATCCATAAAACGGTCGCGCGACATCGTAAACTGTCAGTGGTTACTTTAGTGCCACACGGTACAATAAATTAGTGCAGATGCTCGCCACCAAGATGCGCAGTTAAAAAGCTTACCGTACTGTATATTATGTACGTAGTAAGTATATAAGGAAAAACTTTACCTACACGCTATATCTACGCACTAAGGTCTATAATATATACATACTTATGCACTATAGGTATCCATTGGAGTTCCTTAGGAGACACAAAAGTCAGCCATCCGATGTATTTATAGCAACGTGTCAATAAGACGTTGCTGCTGACGTTACTGAAAGGGATTATTTATTTTTTCTTTATTCTTTTTAACGCACAGATATCACTAGACGATCTCACTCTTTTTCTTAGTCCCTTTATCTTTCCTTATATTGGTACTTTGCTTCGGACGTATTTATGGCGGCGTCGTTTAACGACAAACGTAGGACACGTATATCGGCACGAAGGTTCGCGGCATTAAAGACGAAGCACGCATGCGCGTAGGGTAGGAGAAACGTGGCTGGAGGAGGGGGAGGGGGATTCCCTGTAAATCATCATTAATGGCATTCTAATGGTTGGATGGGTAATTTTTACAGTCTCGATATTCCCATCGCGTCCTTCTGCCTCTTACTGTAATTCTCGCGAATTTTATTGGTTCCTGGAATTTTCGAAAAGCCTTTATCTTATTCGCCGTTCAAGAGAGACCACGGGCCGTTTCATTTTTATTGGCTAAATTGCATCTCTCTCGTTGTTCCTCTTATAAATATTATCGTATCATTGTATTGTCGTATCATTGCGTCGTCTAATAACATTCTGACAAATAGTCAAACGCGAATATATTTATGTCAAGTGCCATCTATGCATGAACACTCGAGCCTTCTTTCATGCAGTAATGGCCGCGCGCGTCAAGTTGTTACTTTTAACCCACGCAGAAAATCATTAAATCAAACTATTAAACGTTCGCTCTTTGGATCGCGTGGGATATCGCATAAATCATACGTGAACATTGACGCCCACGTGAATTTCCCATATGCACGCATCCGCGAGTGCATCTTATTTACTTCTAAGCGAAGTAACTAGAAGAGGAGCGTATAGTGACTTATCGGCGGCCATTTTTTTTCCTCTGATTACATCATTACGCCATCTTCAACAGTATTTTCAGTCCTTTATTACAAGCAGACAACGCTATACGTGGAACCCAAAGTAGCTTTGTTGTATCACAATTCCTTTGTTCGCTTTTTCCATCTAGGGAAATAATAAGGATGAATGAAAATAAGTAACTAGACGCTGAAGACTACCATAGTCTGTCTCAACGAGAGTGACTGTTATAAAGTCCCATATCACTAGAAATCCCATAATCCTATTTTGAAAGTGATTCTCGACGCGTAGAATTAGTGTCCAACCCGGCTAATCCTCCGGCACAAAGATATCACGTGACTATGTCTATACAAGCACCAATCTTTAATACGTTAATTTATTAGCAATCCAAGATGGTGGGCGTGCGGCTAACACTCCACCGACTCAACTGACACCCACGTAGCCCGATCCTCTTGTCCACGGGAGTCACGAACTTTATGGACGATAGCTTGTCGACAAGGTCTTCTCATTCGGCTTCGTGTAGGTAGTGCGTCGTTATCATCGGAACAAACTCCTTTCAACTACTGGTTTTCCTACCTAGCCGTACTTATTACTTTATACTCTATGATCCGTCCTCGAGAGAAGAAAATCTCATTACAGAATCGAACAAGGAAGCGACTACTTAGTGCTTACCTATGGAAATGAAACGTGAGCGACATTTTATTCAATTCTAAATCAAAGTCTTGCTTGGTATAATAAAATCCTCGAGAAAACGAGGACGATTCATTTTATTTGAAAACGTAAATTAACGAGGCTTCTGTGTACTTAGGAATGGAATTGATTTTCTAGGGTTTTTCAGGCATTACAGTTTATGTATACAGACTGTTTCAGAGATAAGAGATGGTATTAACTGTAAGTTAAAATAGGAAGAAAACGATTGTGCAACGCGATAATGAATTCTTTTTCAACTTTTTGTAGATCTAATTTAAGTTACTAGGCTAGTCAAGCACTTCTAGTAATATTCTAGGGAATAAGTAGTATAGACACTGTCTTGGAGTCAGAGGCTAAATGAGTCATGGAGAACAAGACGTAGAGGAAGGAGAGGGAGAGAGAGAGACTCGTTCCCAGAGTTGCCGAGGAAAGGAAAGATGGATAGTGGAAGAGTTTAAGAGTGAGAACAGGAGGAAAAAGAGGACTGGGACATACCCTAACCTTTTTACGGCCCACCGCACCCATAAACGCCATACGACTGACCGCTTACCGTCGTTGACTTAAGAGTCGGATCTTGTGGACAGCTATAAGTTCACTTCACGATATATACTAACCTACTACTAACTACACGATCTCCTTTCTGTATCTTTTCAACCTACTTTACCTTATACCACGTAGGTAAGGATACATAGAACAAGAATACAGTAACCCCGTAACACGCTCGAGTGCGAACACAACGCGTATCAGTGAGGATAAATCTGATTGTGGATGCTGGAAAGGTATCTCGGAGCGAATTACCTATTTTGGAAATACTCTCACTGTCGTGAAGTGCGAGAAAAAAAATTCTATAAAATTGGCATATAGGTAGAATTTTGAATTTGGCATTATTTTCACTGCAAGTCTAATTGAACTGTTACTGTGAGAATTGGAGAATTCCCATGACAGTCCAATCCGGGTTTTAAATCTTTAACAAGAAGAAGACATCTTTAGTTTGTAGGTAACCTATTGGTCGTTTCCACAGCAATGATGGCTCTATCCTCGATGCGTCTCGTTCTCGCCATCCTGACTGACATCCTGAGAGATCCTGCCGATATACGAGCCTATATACGTTGGGACCTACGCGCAGCCAGTTGCTGCTCTTTTGGGACTTTTGGGACCGTCTCGTTCTCGTGTGTTAACAACCGAAACTCATAAAGACGTTTTAGTGGTCTAAGAGGAGAGGAGAGATTTGAGATTTCGTGATGCCGACTTTCGAGTCAAGGACGATGAATGGTCCTGACCGAGGGAGGCTTTGTTTCCTCGTTTTCAAACCTTTGGGTTTGGTTAGGTTTTGGGTTTAAGGCCTATGGCACCTTCGCACCCTCTCTCAATGGACCAGCCGACACCACTGCCAGGGGTGCAATAAATTTTGCCCATACTTACCCAACGAAGACATCCAATCCTTGCCACCTTAGAACCGAATGGACCTCAATACATTTTCTATTTGACCTCCATTTTGTCAATGATCAGGTATACCAACGTTTTCCCCTAGGTTCGACGAACCCTTAGACAAAAAAAAGTATCAATGCATTATTGAACTCATGTACCACTGACTTTTGTGGTACCAGTGCTACCAATTTTATGTAAACCGGTTGGTACCACCAGTAAAAATGAAATCAATCTTATCACTGAAAATTCTCATAGATACTCTCAACGCTGAATTAACGTTATCCAATTTCCATTCACCTGCCGATCCCTGAATGGTACCCAGGATATCCAGTTGTCCTTAAACCACGTAACATATCTATCCCATCACACACAGCCATATCGACATAGGAGTAAATTTCGTCGAAGCTTCCACGAATGAACCGTCCCGACAATCGTCCCGGTTAACCGGTTTAACGTTAACCAGAAAACGCGGCGGGCCGGTTTCCGTGCGCTCTTCTTTTCCCCGGTTCCCGATCGCGATAATGAGATCGAACAAAGATGTTTCTCCGGTCCCCCGTTTCGTATTTGGCGGCAAAGATCAAAGGGGGTTGGGCGCGCGTCGATACGAGAATGGCCGTCATCCCTTTTTTCCTGGATGGCCACTCTGCTCTCACCCCACCCAGGTACCCACCCCCCACCCCCTTCTCAGGTAACCACCATCCCTGACTATCCCGTATCTCTCCTATACCTCAGCTATATCACCCTCGACACCATATACGAAACCAGGACCCCGAAAATGTCCTGTCGACATAAAGTGGTGAGTCCTGTCCAGGAAGCGGCCTCGATCTTGTCTCAATCAATTCTAGATGCCTGGGAAGGTTTAACAGATCCAAGATACTAGGAGACCAGCAAGTATATAAATTCAGGCATTCCCATTTCCACTGTATATGCTATAGATATAGAGGGGAATAGGTATGCACCGAAATCATCAGTGGCCCACCCCCACTCTGCATCCTCCTCGCTCTCCCCTCATCCGGTGGAAGTTTGACGAATAACATTTTTCTGCGCTTCTCCGCGACACGCACGTGTGAATATTCTTTGGTTTTTTTCTTTCTTTTTTAAGGAATTCTGGTGAACGAACTCAACGAAAAAACATAAATTGATAATACACACGCGAAAGGATCTTCCTGGACGTCTGAATGACACGTGAAGAAAAAAAAATGAGAAAGTTCATTTTAACGATGTAAGACGGAGTTCCTTGGCTCCTTATACTTAAACAGACGTATTCGTATATTAATGTGTAAATCCGCCCCAAATAGCGAGTCCTTATGGGAGCGACTTCTTCTTTCTACAGGCGCATACTGTATATTGTATTCCGTATGTCTATCTACCGACCGCCAAACAACCGGAAACACGGATAGCAGACGATACGGTGCTAATTTATCAACTAATTAGCAATTAATACGGGAATCTTTTGACACCTCGCGTGATGATATATTATACCGACGCGCTGCCAGACTGAATCAAACGTCTAATCTAAACCGCATAGAAATTGGATGATTTTACGCTCTCCTAACACGCGCGTCAACTGATCCTCATGCAAAGTTATGAGGCGACGCGCCGCCATGACACTTTGACGGAGTCACGTGGCTCGGTATAATACCGATGGGGTAGTCGCTAATTAATATAAATATGATTATTAAGCAAAGTCAACCGTTTGGTGTATGGACAGAAAATCAATATGGCTGCCATGGGGAATTTCAAATTAATTGAATTTCATCGGAAACCGTTCGGGAAGCAGAACTTCTCGGTAGTTCCTTTGTTTCTCTGTGGCGCATGCGCATTGTTCATTCTTTTGAATTCTCGCGACGCGCTCGTTACCATTTAAAATAATAGACGTACAATCGTTCATAGGAAATGTTCATGAAAATCCGTTATTATATTGAAATCAGTTCCAGGACTCGCGACTCCGCGAGTCACTCGCAGTAATTTAATTTCCTTTGACTAACAAATGACTTTCCGGGAACCAGACGAGAGCATATTAGTATTTAGTATGTATATACCAGGAGCGGCATTTTCTGCTTTGCTTTTATACGGGGGGCCCCCCTTTTCGTACGGGGTGGGGAAGGGGAGTCGGGAGAGGCCACACTGTCCACTAAGCGTAGTAGTAATATGCTAATGTCAGTCTGAAATATCTTTCTTCTTCGTTTCCCCCACCCATTTTTTTAATATCTTTTTTTGACTTCCTCTCGTAACATTGAAACACGCGAGTGATAAAGCTAGCCCCCTGTGTACGATTCCAGAATCGGGTGTTTCTCAATTAGTATGTGGAATATTTATTTGCCGTGGGGGAGCGAGACGGATAAGAATCCCGACTACGAGATAATTACGTTAAAAGCAAAATTAGGTTCGGGATAAAAGGATCCAGGGGGCGATCCTTTGCGAACTCGACGAGACGGGGGGGAGAGGGGGACGGGGAGAAAAATAAAGTTAAAATCGAAAAATAGAAAAATGCCGTTAAGAACTTTGCCGCGGGATCTTAAGATCCCCGTATTTATCAACCCTATTAATGTATATTTTAAATAAATATTTATCGAATTGCACGGGTGCGTTGCACTTATTTTGGAATTTCAAGAAAAACAGAAAATTATACAGCGTGTTTACTATACCTTGCTTGTATTCAAACGCAACCCTGTTACAACCCCTAGTAGGAAACACTACCCTCTACACTAAATGCACATACTATCACACACGAGGACTCGCCTTTTAGTGTTGATAGGTCGGACCCCCTTCATTTTATAATAGGGGTGGCAAAGCATAGGAGTTACTATACTCCTTCCCAAACGTTCGCACCCCCGTGGTGCAATTATAGTTGGGATGAGAGAAAGAGGAATGAAAAAATAAAAACGAACGCCCGGGATCTCGAGATGCAATTTCCCATAGAGGAGTCGACCGCGTAACCCCCCCCCCCCCCTCCCTCTCACCCCCTATCGACCACGTGGTAGGTGGTAAATAAATTCGTGGCTCTCACATCAATCGGCAGAAACACACGATACGTTGGGCTCGGCGTTTAACTCCGCGGGGTGTAACACGCGGATTTGATATTGGGATACATGGGGATGCTACATGGGAGTGAACCCCCAGGGCTGAAGCAACCACGGGTGGCGCCCCGGCATTGTGTTTTCTGTGTGAACCATTTCACTCATATCTTTTTCCTCTCTTTCTAATGATTTCCTTTTCTTTTTCAGCATTTTTTTTCTCCCTCTTGCAAAATCTTCGTCCCTGACAACTGTGAGTAAATAAATTTTTTCAATTACCTTTTAATTAGCTCGTTGTCACAGTTTCTTAAGAGTTCGTGAAATTTTATGGATTTAGAATTTTTTTCTTACAAATATCACGCACCCCTTCTCCGACTATTGCCAGGTTCACAGATCATTAAAGGCGATGCGTAATCTGCCGTAAATCGCGGTACGACGCTACACGTCGGTCAGCCCGGGGTTTTTAAGCTTGGGCAAGGGTTGTTCGCCACCAGACTAGTAGGGGTCCTGTGGGAAAGACGGGATTATAACGCAACCTCGCACTCCTCTGTACCGAAACGGTTTAACCGGCATTTTCAAGAGACCACATAGCGCTTAATTTGCATTGTGAAAAAAGCAAAGGGGGCGCGCCGGAGAAAACGAGAAAAATACAAAGTTTTACGGTAGCGCGTGTCAATCCCATTATTTTCCATTTTCAAAAGTCCCGTGTGAAAGCCGTCGGAAAATCCAAAGTGAACAACTTAACCACTCAATAAATAAAAATAAAAAAAAGCCTAATCCACCACCTATCCCCGTTCCTCCTTATTACACCCCAAGGGCTAGCATTAAGTCCGTCTCTAACGAGCAGCCAACGGCTTCCGGCCGTTTAGTCCTGCTCATTTCCAGAACAAACAGTGCCTAACAGTTTCTAACAATCGACATGATCTTATTGTACAGTTCCACTATTAAATTCTAATGCACCAACATTCACAAAAGTCCCAAAAATTCTCCTCGATCCTTCGCCGATAAAGGCGCTATCTAAATTCACAGCAACAGGATTATACCTCTATACAGTAGACAGAAGCAAAGTGTCCAGAATCGAAGTGGTGGGGTGGATGACAGCTGTATAAATGTGTGGCCGGCCTAATCATATGGTAGAGGTACCGAGGTACCAGCCGATAGATAGAGATCTCTAGTTAGCTGGAATGCGCCGGTTGGTTCACTAGGGTCACTACATTTAACTTCTATTTCACCTATACGCAGTCCTACCAACTCACTCACTCTTGAGACTCATTGGTCTATAGGTCTATAGGTCCTATACCTGACTATCCACTGGCAATTAAATTTCAGGTGTTCGATCGTCGCTCCTTACTGGCTTCTGGACTATGCCGATTCCCTAAGGTTTCGTCCTCTTATATATCTATATATATATATACAGACACTATATCTATACCCTTAGGTACTATCTAACGATCTGAGAGCCGAGCTATGTCAACTTGAATAGCCTCCTATATTTCTTGCACTGTTCACAGAAAGTCGATTGAGACTTACGTATACGTATAGATAGGCCAGAGAAAGTCCCCCCTTTCCTTTGTAATTCTATAGTGAACAATATAATCGATAGATGCTCAAGCATTAAGTAAAGCGATGGTTAAGCCTTTTTGAATTTCCCGCCAGGAGCTGTAGGCAGGTAAACAGAACGCTTCGCGAACTTACAGGGGACTGTGCGACGTCGCGTAGGCATATGTATACAGATACACGTATATGACAGGTGGAATGATAGGTAAGGGTTAATGAGTTCCGGGGAATGCGAATCTATAATTATACGTAAGGCGTCATCCATTTTTTCACACAAAAGAGGTCCGCGCGCAGCCCTGTATTATCGCCTTAAATCAACAGAGCCGCTTCTTCGGTTCTTCGTTCCCTGTACTCTTTTTCTGTCTCTGTCGCTCCTCTCCAGGGCCCCACCACTGGCTGAGTCCGGGGCTTTAGGCCTGACTCTAATAGCAGGTCTCGGCTTAATAACCCCGGCCTCCTCGAGGCCCCAAACCGAATGTCATTGCAGTAGATTCGATCCTGTGAATCGGCCCTGTCAGCAGCCACGCCATTACGCTCAACCGTTTCATCAGCTCTCAGATCTCTGACTGCTGATTGTCTTTACCCAGTTCACGTAATAAATCGTCTATAAAGATGATTTCTTGCTTATAATTCCTACAGTGGGTTATGTATCATATATCTATACGGTATGTACAATGAAACAATGAATAATTTCATTGTATTCTGCTATGCGTCATAACGTGACGTCACTGTTCCAGAATTGCCAGAACAAAATATGGGTACGTTGAATAATCTGAAATAAAGCGATTTTATGCAATTGATATTATTATTTTGTTTTCATAGCAACGACCGCAGTGCCATCCGTGTATGGTCGTAATCTGAATCCAAAAAAATTTCCAATAGCGACGTACAGTCTGTTCCACATTTTCATGAAATGAATTCTTTTCATTTTTTTGTAGTCTATTTTTTTTAATATTTCTTTCTCTCTCCTTTCCCCCTCTTGCATCTCTTGTCTCATCTCCAGCCAGAAGCTGCGTATGCATCCACGTATACGTTCGTACAGGCGTGTCTTGGTAGAGCCATAGACGACCACCGAGAATCTCGGTCGGCTTGTCTGTTGGAAAAAAAAGAGGAGGGAAAATAAAAGAAACGTAAAAGCACGTAAAAAAGAAAGGAGAGAGGAAACACCAGAGAGACTCCCAGTCAACGTTATCGGACCTCGAATTATGTCCACTTCATTGCACCCTCATCTTTTTATGCATCCGCGCTGCGTTTTACGGGCGGTCGTGGATGTTTATGTAATATTCGTCCACACACGGGATTATGATAATTCACCTACACTGGGTTTGATTACGCGCAGACGCACGCATGTACACCCATCCACGCATATATGAAAAAAAAGGCAGGTATATATATATGGACAGAAAAACCCATACACAGTTAAATAATCTATCGCCGTACCTGTATGCTATAAAGTCGTTAATTTCTACTACTGAAAAAAAGCATGTCTACGATATTTATTAGCTATAAATGATTTCATTGTTTTTATACAGAAGGATTTATCAACCGTAAGCGATCCGCCTGACGATCCTGTTCTGTCTGCTTGCTAAATATGAATTGGATATTGGGACTTAAAGTTGTTATTCAATACAACGATCAGGGAAGTTCAATAAAAGATACGTTGAACAAGTCCCAAAATATTTGTCGGATCTAAAACTTGGATGAACTTGGCGATGGGATAGATGCACGTGAGGATATTCGTTATGTACACAAAGCACGAATATATATCGGCAGGTCCCATCGTACAATTTTCTACCGTTCGTTTTGGGCCCGAGGAATGAAATTCAAACTCATCTTATTGGCGCGAGTGGGCCCAACCATTGCCCGCTTGGTCATTATCTATCTCCCACCTAGCCGGGGCCCTATCTAACCCACTCAATAATTATATTCATTACGAAATAAAGCGCGGGAGCCCCCTAACCGTCCTGGAATTATGGGTCTAAAGGGGGCCTGACCAGCGCAGGAGATTATGGTTGCCGCTGTTGTTCTATTCCTGTGACGAACTGATTATTGTTATTTATCGGACGTCCGATGTTCCAGAGAAATCATGTACCTATCCTGTATGGCTACCATTGCTGCCACCATAGTAATGCAATGGTGGTGTGGTGTATGGAAAAAAAAAAAATTAGTAAATGGATATGCCGTGGTAGGAAGACCAGGAAAAAAGGGAGGGATGGATTGACGTTAATTAAATGGAATTATTTTTCAAATGGAATGCATCTCTGCTTTGGCCAATTAAATTGCGATTCGTTACGGAAAGAGCCGTTCTGGTTTCTTATGGATTTTTATCTCGATTTCATGGTGTTAATTAATTTCTTCGTCGTTGATGATGAACTTATTCTGATAATGTGAGTTATCGGATTTTACATTATTTATAGGCTTCGGCTATGAGCAACAATTTATGGTTCGTAGACAAGTTAAAGATCTATTATGGCTACTGTATAAATAATCAAAAGAAATGAGGGCAGCACTTTACTGGTACGAATTACGTGATATAGATGCAATCACTCCGAGATAAGCCCCTGTCATTAATGGGGATTCTTCCATATCATGCCGGGTTGCCTATTAGCAAGTGTCATTAATTAATTACTGATACGCTTGAGTAACAATTCGAGAAAATCGTACAATATTAATAATATCGGAATTTTATGGATCTCCATCTTTTTAATGGCTTTAAAACTGTTCAAGTTGCTGAATGTATTTTATGGTGGTTACCATATGTAAGTATACCCTACAGTTGGTACGGTAAAGCCAGAAGATTTAGTATTTACTAGATGATACATGTTGTGCCAACTGTTGGACAACTTTAAAAACTTTGTCTTGGTTGTTGTTGTTTTTACCGAATATAGATATAGTTGTAATCATAACTCATGCTCGTATGATAAAATAGCGTTGTGTCGTGACGTAATTCATAGAAATGTGCGTCCACTTCGGCTGAATACTCGCTGTATTTAAGTGGATCGTGGATTACGGGAAACATTAAAAACTTAAAAAATAATAGAAAGAT
Organism: Pachycephus smyrnensis; assembly: GCA_030142225.1. Taxonomy (NCBI): domain Eukaryota; kingdom Metazoa; phylum Arthropoda; class Insecta; order Hymenoptera; family Cephidae; genus Pachycephus; species Pachycephus smyrnensis. The sequence goes on from JARQST010000165.1 coordinate 214,193, forward strand.
TGCTTAACAACGTGTAAAAATGTTCTCCCGACTCTCATTGTGCACGCATTATCAGATTTTATGCAGAACCAACAATGTTACACAAGTGAGTAAGGCTGTTTTTTGTCTTTCGAGGGTTAGGCATTAGGTTATCCGGTTTCCCTTAAAGGTACAGTTCTTCGGTAATACAAATAAAAAAAAGAAGTATATTATTTCAGAAAATCCTGATGAATAGATCCATGCACCTGAATTGTCACATTGGAAATGCATCAGTTAAGACTTTTCGAGTACTTACAATTTCAAAACAGAATCCTATACTAGGTGCAGCTTTTGTGCGTCATGCAAGTACTGAAAATGAACCTGTTCAAAACGTACCTCCATCGAATCCATTGGATCAGATACCTGGTATCACATAACACTGCTATTATAACGTTTAGCAATTAGTTTGTATTATACCATGTCGTATTCTTTATATTTAGAGCCACCTGTACCAAGTTCTTTAATGACTGATGTCTCTGAAGTAATTACTTCTGTTGGTGAACCATCATTGAGAAGTATAGGATTAGGTGGTTATACACCAGTTGGCATGGTGCAAAATTGTTTGGAATTTCTCCACATAGGATGCGATCTCCCTTGGTGGGGTTGTATTGCTGTCGGTATGTTTGAGAACTTAGAATGAATATTCAGTATTATGTTATGGAACTTCAAGTAGCATTGAATTGTAGGGACCCTGTGTGTAAGAATATTATTGTTCCCTTTGGTTATATTGGCACAAAGAAATGCATCGAAGATGAACAACTACTTGCCACAAATGCAATACTTGCAGATGAAAATGACTGAGGCCAGGCAATCAGGAAATCATCTGAATGGTAAGGAAATAAGTATATATATTAAACATTAATGGTGGCAAACAATGTCATTAACGTCAACAATATCCCTAATCAATAATTATATTTCAGCTGTAAAATATGGACAGGAATTAGTACAATTCATGAAGCAGAAGAACCTTAACCCTCTTAAAGCTATGATTGTGCCATTAGCACAGGTACAGTCAGTTAAATAACTAATCAATTATATATACGCGCAGTTTAATTATTGGAATAATTGTACATTTAGGCACCAATTTTCCTCTCTGTCTTTATGGGATTACGACAAATGGCAAATGTGCCTGTTGAAAGCATGCGAGATGGTGGTTTATGGTGGTTCACAGATCTCACTGTACCTGATCCATTATATATTCTGCCTGTTATTACTTCCGCTACGTTATGGGTGACCATAGAACTAGGCACTGATGGAGCCAAACTAGAACAGTTTGGAATGGTTAAATATGTTATACGATTAATTCCATTGGTTATTCTTCCATTCTCAATTAATTTTCCTGGGGTAATTATACACAGTATATCTGTATAATATTTACTATAATAACAAGATTTATTAATATTTTTAACATTTCAGGCAATTTTGTGTTACTGGGTATCTACAAACTTTGTATCTCTCATACAAGTTGGTATACTTAGAATACCAAAAGTGAGAGACTATTTTAAAATTGAGCCTATGATTGCACATGATAAATCCAAGTTACCTGCCAAAAAAGGTTTTGTCAAAGGGTTCAAGGAATGTTAGTACTGACTGTTTTAACTAATTACAATTCTTTTCATAATAATTACATCAATACATTTACAGCATGGACCAATTTAAAAATATCAAGACAATTAAATGAACGAGCACATGCTGACGAAATAGAATTTCAGAAAGCAGGAAGAGGGCCAATCGTGAAGACCTATTCTCATAACCCGCTAAATAGAAAGAGTACTAGCAGTGCTTCTGTTTTAACGAAAAAAAGATAACCAATGTATTGTAAATAAGTAATGTATTATATAGTATTTAATACACACAGTGACCGTTTAACACTGTCTGATTACTGAAATATTTCTTACCTTCCTTAATTAAAGATTTAATATTACAAATCATTTACAAGTAACAAGTTACTTTACTTAACCGATACGCATTGATTAATAACCTCCACAAGATGCCCGTTTTCCAATGCAGCTGCAACTCTTTCCTTATCAGCTAGTTGCTTATTGACAGCCAATTCAGAACTGTGTGTACCAGGTGTAATTTGTACATTGATTTTAAATCTTGCTGGCAATGCTCTCAATAGCTGTGCACGTATCGATAAACCTATCAAAGTCGCCATACTACAGTGTGGTATAGTAGGTGTAAACTGCACATTGATTCTATTGTTTCTGTTGTCCACCTAAAACATCATAACAAATACAAAAATATAGTTCTTCATAACATAAACACAAACGTTACTATATTGTTAATATAACGTTACCTCTATAAGACTCTGTTCAACAACATGCAATTCTTCCAAGGTGAGTGGATGTTCAGGATCATTAATGTTTCTAATTAAGTCTGAAAATTATTCATCATAGACGCAATTCTTACAATTATCCAATGATAAAACTATGACAAAGTGAGGTTAAAGTTACCGAATATTTCTCGAGAATCAAACTCGTCGACGATATCCTCATCTTCATCATCAGCAGTTACCTGCCGATCGTCTATTTTCTTATAGAGTTTCGGATTTATATTTTCCAATGTATCAGCCATGACTTTAATTAACGTAAAAGCACTTGCGATTATTCGCAATTCCAGAATTTGTTCGATGGTGCTGCACTCTACAACATTTACGATTGTTGCGTCGTATTGAACATAAACGGAATTGTTTAAGAAATGTGTCTTGTAAAAATAATACGGATGGAATTGCAGTTTGATTTAATCAATCTACCAAGATAGCATTCATGACGGGAAATTTGGAAAAAACGTAAGCGTAAAATTCAATATAAAGGAATAACCTTATTTACGTGCTTCTGATACCACATAAGTTCCATAAACAGTTGAAAAATACAATTTTTATATCGCAGTACTTATCTGCAAGAACTAGTAGGGTAAGAGGGTAAGGGTTTTTCTAGTCCTAGGGAAATTAAAAGATTAGCGGTAAACAATACAAAATATTTTATTGAATG